>JAVHMZ010026692.1:0-13062 GCA_034782995.1 Amazona versicolor | reverse complement strand
GCAGAGCCGATAGCCTGAAAAAGTTTCTGGGCCCCAGCGATGTCGTCCCCACACCATCCAAGCTTGTGACCCGAACACTATCTCAAAACAACGAATAAAAAACGTCGAGGACAGGAACGCACAGCGTCCGCCGCGCCTGCGGCTTCGTTCTCGTCGGCAATCCGGAAGTTGGAGCAGATTAAGACTGATAAGTATGCCGGCATCCTGCAAACGCCAAAGCAACTGTCACTTGGTCGTAAAACGCCCTCCCTGGAGATCTGGCCACGCTATAGATCGCGCGTAGCGGCGTATGCTCGACCGACTCCGGTCAAAGCTGTGCGCTGTTGGATCACTCGCCCTTCGCGACTAGCGGGCCTCTATTCCCCGAAATGTCATCTGGACGCCAATCCCCAACCGAGCCGACCACAAAAAGTTAGTCATAAGCGTTGCTCCGTCGGCGTATCGGGTTTTAAATGTTGTGAGGTGTCGCCCCCTCACCCTAGAACCGCTGGTGGCAACAGCGGCCGGGTGTTTACGCCGCTCAGATTGAACGCCCATTCCGTAACAGCAATCCTCCGCACACGATAAAGCCTGGCCCCGAACAAAAACATCTCGTTGCCAATAAACCAGCCCCTAGCGCGACCAGTATCTGGGCGGCTCTCTGGTGCTTAGTCATTTTCAACCGCCGCCTCCATTCGTGAGTTCAGTCTACTGGCACCGCAGGTGCGAGATCTTCGCGCCAACGAACGACCGAAATTCTTGGGCTGGACCTTTCCTTGCTAAGTCCGGTTCAGTGTCTCATCGAGCCAGTTGAAAACACGCAAGTCCCGAATGCCAGAGCCCTTTGGTTCGCAATGAAGGTCGGCGCCATCCGCCTCAGAGAACTCTACTAGCTTCTTAGGACAACTGAGCAGGTCGTACAACTGCTTTGACTGTCCTGGCCAATAAGCTTCGTTTACCGGAGACGTGATCAGCATTGGGCACTGAATCTTTTCAGCGACCTCGCGCAGGTTGTATTCCATCGCCGCCTTGTATGTATCGAAGGGCGAGGTGAAGCCGAAAGGACGCATGCGGAAATTCAACGTGGCGCGGTCCCCCGCGGAGGCTGCCTGAACCAAGTATTTGTCGAACTCGCTATTGCGGCCCTGCTTCAGTAGTTCCAGCAGGGGCTTGGGCAACACTCCTGTCCAGGAGGTGGATACGTCAACAACTCCGGGATCAGCAATACCAGCCGCGATTCGCGTTTCAAACGCGAGCGCTCGAGGAACCCAGTATCCTCCCTGGCTGATCCCCTGCAGCGCGATGCGCTTGGAATCTACGTCGCGACGGCTCAGCGCAAAATCCACCACGGGAGTAATGACTCGTTCCCAATCTGGCCTGAAAAAAAGCTTCTGCTTCCAGAGTGCATAGCCCTGCCCCGGCCCATCGAAAGTTAAGCAATCATATCCTCTTGCCGTAGCGCCAGAGCCTCCCCACAGCCACATGTCTAACAGCGAGCCGTCACTCCCGTTTGCGAGAATCAGTAACCGGCGGTGACGCTCCTTGCTCTTGCCTCTCATGTAGAAGCCGCGAAGGTGAGTGCCCTGATACGGAATATCAACGGCTTCGATTGGCGGATCAAACAGCGGAAGCGACTTCAGCCAGCAGTCATAGAGGAACTCCCAGGTAGGCAGAAAACGGGAGGGGTCTTTCGAACCGTCGACGAAATAGGTGGCACTATCGTAATAATTTTGCGCCCACAGGTACGCTTGCCGGGCGCTCTCCCGGTGGCCGCCGGCGAGTGATTCTTCCGCCTGCGCCCGAGCCTCATCGCCGGCCTCTTTGAATGCCAGGAAAGCGCTTTCAAAATCACCATCCTTTACCTGCCGGGTGAGATATAGAACCTTACCGATGTTCGCTCCCGAATAATAAGCGCGGCCCAAGCTGGTGAGAAAGATAATCTCGAAGGTTCGGTCCTGAAAGAAATAATGATGCGGGTTCGCTTTCTCGGAAGCCGATTGCTTCGGTGGGGTATTCTGTGCACGTAGCAAGTAGGAAGAGCTGAAGGGCCACAGCCCAGCCGCCGCGAAGCCAAAGTGGAAAGTTCGTCTAGTGACTCGCATGCCGTTTTAGGATTGCCTAGCCGTTCTTGTGGAGAGATTGTCCTATGTGTGGCCCGGGACGTCAAGCATTTGCCAGTCCTAAACCTATTGCTTCTCAACCTTGCTCCCGGTTTCCTGCCCAAGTGAGGTGTCGCCCTCCCACCCGGGACCGTTGGCGGCAACAGTGGTCGTTTGTTTGCGCCCTTCAGACGGAACGCCCATTCCGAAACAGCAATCCTCCGCACACGATAAGCCCTGCCCCGAGCAAGAACATCTCGTTGCCAATAAACCAGCCCATGAGATGCGCCCAAACGGGCACTTGGAGCAGCAGGGCGAACCCGCATACCAGTGTGACCAGCTTGCTGGTTCGGGTTATGGCGAACGTTGCAATCAGCGTAACAAGCGCGACCAAGATCCAGGTTATACCGATCATCAGAAAAACGGCCCGCAAGGCATTTCCTATGCCGCTATCCAGATTCGACTTGGCGAGGGCTGCCGAAACGATCGGGTACCCGCCACCCAGATGAAGACCGGATCCTACCAGCAAAACCAGACATCCTAGCGCGACCAGTATCTGGGCAGTTCTCTCATGCTTACTCATCTTCAACCGCCGTCCCCATTCATGAAATTCAGTCTACTGGCAGGTGCACAAATCTTCGCGCCAACGAACGACGGGAGATTCTTGGGTTGGACCATTTCCTTGCAGCAGTTCGACCCAAACGCGAAGAATCGATCCGCGCCCGGCGACGAGCCCGGATATGTAACTCATTCTCGTCACAAAGGCTTTTCGAGCGTGTGAGCAGCCTGTGCGCTACGATCACAACGTCATTTGCAGCTTTGTAGAAGCAGGTGCGTGAAGAACTCTGGAAAGGAACACCGGACTAGATAAAGGAGGTGAGCATTGGCGACTGTGCGAGTCGGATCCATCGTTTTCCGTGTCAACGATCTGAGGCGTCAAGCCGAATTTTGGGCAGCGGCTCTAGACTACATTCCACGTGAGGAAAGGAGCGACGATTTTGTGCTGTTGCGGCCCAAGGATGGTAACGGTCCCAACGTTTCGCTCGACCGAAATCATTCAGAATTGCTCACACCTCCACGAATTCATCTTGACCTATACACAGACAATCAAGCAGAAGAGGTGCGGAGGTTAATCGCTCTGGGTGCGACGGAAGTGCATTGGAGCAAGCGCCCGCCGGATGCGGATTACGTCATTCTCGCCGATCCCGAAGGGAATCGCTTCTGTGTTGTGGATGTGACCCGATAATCGCAATTCCTCCGGCAGGCTCGTGCACTCTCAGCGATCGCAGCGCAGGGCGGCCAAGGCGGCATTCTGGACAAGTCAACGCCGGACGATCCTTTCCCCTTGCGCACTAGCGAATTACGGAAGGAACCCATAACTTCATCTTTTATTCCGTTCTAATTTTTGACCGCGGAACGGAATAGGCAAAGGTCTCTCGTGTTTCTCCTAACGAGGGTTGGAAGAAATGCCACACTTTCCCTCTCTTCGACATGCCCCAAGGAGAACACCCAGAATGGAACAGACAGCGAGCCTGGAAGAGTTAGCTTTCGAGTCGCAAGCCGTCGATGAGCTACGGACGTCCGTATCGGGCGGCGTCGCCCTGCCGGGGGACGAGTCTTACGCCGCCGCTTGCCGATTGTGGAACGGAGCCGTTAATCACCGTCCGAAGATGATCGCGTTTTGTGAACAGGTAGGGGACGCTGAAGCGGCTGTGCGCGTTGCACGCCGCTACAACCTTCCGCTTTCCGTGCGCGGCGGAGGCCATGATTGGGCGGGGCGCGCCTTGTGCCCTGATGGGCTCGTTCTTGACCTCACCCGCATGCGTGGTGTGGTTGTCGACGCACAGGAAGAGATCGCCACCGTTGCGGGCGGTGCAACGATCAAGGATGTGGCGATGGCCGCCGCCGACTATGGCTTTGTGGCTGCAGTCGGCAACTGCAGCACCGTTGGCATGGCAAGCCTGACGCTGGGCGGCGGTTACGGTCCTTTGAATAGCAGGTATGGCATGGCGGTGGATAATCTGCTCGCCGCCGAAGTGGTATTGGCAAACGGGCGCTGCGTAACGACGGATGCCAACAACGATCCAGATTTGTTTTGGGCCCTGCGGGGAGGCGGCGGAAACTTCGGCGTGGTCACCTCTATGCGGATTCAGCTCCATCGCGCAGGCGATTTACTCTCCGGATCGATTATCTATCCCTTGAGCGAGGCCAGTGCGGTGTTGCGGCGTTACTCAGCATTCGCGCCGACCGCCCCCGACGAGCTTGGGATGTTTCTCGCGGTGATGTCCGGTGAAGATGGACAGCCTGTCCTCGCCCTGATGCCAGTGTGGAGCGGCGACAAGGAACAAGGCGAGCGGGTGCTCCGCGAACTGCAGTCGCTCGGCACGCCGCAGATTGCCCAGGTTGGGCCAATGACCTACGGCGAGATACTTGCGAAATCCGATCCTTTCGTTGCTCTTGGGCGCCACTGGGAGATCCGGACACGCTGGCTGGCCTCGCTTAACGCGGAAGCCGTTGACGTGACGAGCGCCGCAATTGTTCGGAAGACCTCGCCCCACTCGCTTGTCATCTGGCACCCTCTTCACGGCGCAGCCACCCGCGTAGCTCCGGACGCCACCGCGTTTGGCATGCGCCGCGAACACTACATGGTGGAAATTATCGCCTGTTGGGAGCCAGACGGAAGTGACGGCTCTGCCCACCGGCAGTGGGCGCGTGATCTTTCACAAAGCCTAGCCCCTTTTGCCCTGTCAGGCGGTTATGCCAATCTGCTGGGACCAGATGATCGTGAACAGGCCATGGGTGCGTACGGCAGCAACGCTGCCCGGCTGACGGCCCTTAAGCGTCGTTTCGATCCGGACGGTGTATTCTCATCCGCCATCCCGTTGCCGGATAAAGGAGGGATTCATGCATATTGAGGAAGCGATTAATGGACTACTGCATAAAATGGCCGAAGGTTGGCACCGGCAGAGCGGAGCCCTTTTTGCTCAGCCATTCTCAAACGACGCGCGATTCGTTGCGTTTGATGGATCCATTCATAACGGACCCGACGAGATTGCTGCGTTTCACCAAAAGGCTTTTGACACTGTCTTGAAAGGAACATCTCTCGATTTCATCGTCGCTGAGATGAGGCAAATAGATCAGAGAGTCTGGCTCGTCTTTACGACGGGTTGGCATAGGCCAAGCAACGCGTCCGATGCAAAGCGTACGGCCGAGTCAGTCAACATCTTCGTTTGCAAGATCGAGGAGGAGAAGGCGGAAGTTGTAGCATTCCAAAACACTCGGGCGCGTGCCATCACGGGCCAAGCCTCCACTGACGCATGGAGAGCCTTCGATGATTCCTGGGAAAACGTGAGAAACGGGCAGCTCGGAGAAGTCTCGTGAGGAAGCCACAACCAGCTTAAACCGGTGGGCCAAAGCGCAATCGCAGCGAGCAGACTGAGTTCAGGGATGACGTCAAGGATTCGTCAATCCTTGGCGACTACTCATTCTTAATCTGTCCAAAATCTGATAACAGATTACGAACTATTTGGATTTTCCGCGCCATGGGTGCCGGCTTTGGCCAAAGGCAGCGACATCTCAATTAGCAAGCCTTTTGGAGCTCCGTTCTGCGCTTTGATCGTACCGTGATGCAGCCGAAGCACCCTATCTGCGATAGCCAATCCCAACCCCGTTCCACCAGAGCCATGATCTCGAGCTTCATCTACGCGGTAAAACGGACGAAAGATATTCTCCAATTCCAAGTCCGGCACTCCGGGCCCGCAGTCGGACACGCGAACGTACAAATGCTCCTCTCCATCAGAAGTTACCCGCACTCCAACTTCTGTTTCTGGATCAGTGTGCTGAATGGCATTCCGCACTGTGTTCTCGATCGCGCTGTAAAGAAGAGTGGCATTACCATAAACCCGCAACTCAGAATCAGCTATGGAAGGTCGAAGAGTTACGCCTCGGCTTTGTGCCTCAAACGACGCGTTCTGGACTACTTCGGTGACCAGATCAGAGATGTTGATGGTCTCTGTCGACAGGGGCTCGGCATAAGCATCTAGCTTCGCAATCGTGAGCAATCGCCCGATCATTTCGTTCATTTTGTTCAGATCCTGTTCCATTTGATCGAGGATCGGATCGGGCTCATTTTTCTCGCGTTCAAGGTCCAAAGCGACGTTTAGGCGGGCTAACGGAGATCGAAGTTCATGAGACATATCGAACATGAGTTGACGTTGCTGTGCGACTAAGTCCTCAAGTCGGGACGCCATTGTATTGAAGTCTCGAACAAGATCTCCGAGCTCGTCTCGCCGGCGTTCAAGCGGGCCATTCACGCGAACTTTCAGATTGCCGCCGGCAAGCTCCCCTGAGATAGCTCTCAGCGATAAGATCGGGGCAACCAGGTACTTTGTCAGGAGCAGACAAACAAGTCCCGACACGCAAATTGCCACCGTCCATTGCCGCGCGATGAAGGCGACAGAAGGACGCGAAAACGGCGCCGGATGCAAAGCATCTGCCCGGTACCTGTGGCCTTGGCCAGACCACAAGATGAACGCAAGTACCAAGGCAGCTGCAGTGGTTAAAGCAGTCGCCCAAAACCAAAGAAAGATCTTCAGATAGAGACGGCTCACTCGTTACATACTCACGGCGTTTGAGCGGATCGCATATAGATAACCGGAGCCACGAACAGCTTTGATTCGTTCGCCGTTTTTGGCGGACCCCAACTTCTTCCGCAGGTTGCTTACATGAACATCAATTGATCGGTCGAAACCGCTGCCCAATTTGCGGCCTAAGCCTTCCTCAGTAAGTTCCTCCCGACTGACAATGGTTCCCGCCTTTCTCACGAGGATCTCCAGCAGTGTGAACTCGGTGCTGGTGAGATGAACCAGCGTGTCACCTACCGTCACCTCGCGTGCCTGCGGATCGAGAGTAACATCTTCAACAGTCAAGATCTCGCTTGCTTTCAGCAACTGCCTGCTGCGACGCAATATGGCGCGCATCCGGGCAATTAACTCGCGCGGATTGAACGGCTTCGCCAGATAATCGTCCGCCCCGCTCTCAAGCCCGAGCACCTTTTCAATATCATCACCGCGCGCTGTCAAAATGAGCACTGGAACAGCCGACGTAGCGCGAAGTCTTTTAAGCACATCGAAGCCGCCAAGCTTCGGTAGCATCAGGTCTAGAATAACCAGCACAAAACGGCGCGAGCGGGCCATCTCAAGACCTCTTATGCCGTCATGCGCGCACTCGACAACGAAGCCCTCGGTACTCAGCCTTTGTCCAAGCAGGGCACACAGGCTGGCATCATCCTCGACTAAAAGAACGCGATCGAAGTCAGACGGCGGCAGGGGCATTTGGTTTTTAGACTACTGTCGAACCAAGAAAGGAAGACGGGATCTAAATATATCTTTACCTAACTGAACCAATTTATAGGTTCAAAGGCTGGTTTCGGTGGTCAGATCGAATTGTGAAATGGACCGATGCGGTTATCAACTCGAAGGAGCTTGCTTGACTGTCTTAGAAAGAGACCTCTTGGTTAATCGGAGCGCCGGGCGCACGACAATCGTGCTTGCAGTGCTTCATGCTGCTTTTTTCGTCGCCAGTCTGGTAGTCGTTCCGATTTTGGCGCCGGGGGCACGCATTCCGAATCCCTTCGGGTCTGACGAGGCGGCACGCGCTTTTCTCCTCAATAACACTGGAGCGATCCGGGTTAGCTCATGCCTGCAACTCGTATCGGCGGTTTGTCTTGCTGCATTAGGCGCAATGATGGCGAGCCCTCATAAACAAGTAAGAAATGCCTTCGCTTCCGTTCTGACACTGGCTGGCAGCATCGGCTCTGCCGTGTTGCTTGCAACCGCGGCCCTGTGTTCGTGGGCGCTCGCCTCACCTGGAGCAATTGATCCTGGCTCGGCCTTTCGCACTCTGCAATTCGTCCCATTTCTCATGGGAGGCCCTGGATGGGCAGGATTCTTTGCAATATTCTTGGCTGGGTTAGTCCAGAGTGGCATTGATGTGTTACCTAAGTGGGCCATTTGGACAGGCTGGTTTTTGTCGTTCACCTCGGCCCTGGCTATGTTCGTGATGTTAACGATAACTGTGTCGGTTTGTCTTCCCATCAGCCGCTTTCTGGGCTTCGTTTGGCTCATCCTGGTTGCCGCCAAATGGAACGCTCAAGTTCAACAAACAGAACGGACTCTGAACGCATGAAGCTTATGGGGTTAATGTTGTTTGTTCAAGCAACTGCTTTCTTCGCCGCCGCCCTGACACACTTTGGCATCCTGGTGGACGGCTACAAACATCGGCAAGCGGCTGACGCCGAGAGCGTCATTGGCATTGTGCTCCTGGCCGGGCTCATTCTTTCCCTGGTCCGCCCATCGTGGGCTACTTGGGCTGCGATGAGCGCCCAGTCCTTCGCAATTTTCGGAACGCTGGTCGGAGTTTTCACCATCGTGGTCGGGGTGGGCCCTCGTACCCGGCCCGATATCATCTACCACGCTTCTATTCTCACCTTATTGCTTTCCGGGCTTGTTCTGTCTATTTGGCTTTGGAGAAACGAAAAAAAATCTCGAAACT
Source organism: Amazona versicolor (assembly GCA_034782995.1). Lineage (NCBI taxonomy): Eukaryota > Metazoa > Chordata > Aves > Psittaciformes > Psittacidae > Amazona > Amazona versicolor. The sequence goes on along the minus strand of JAVHMZ010026692.1, from coordinate 4,432 downwards.
AAAGAAGCAAGAGGTCGACTTCGACAAAAGGTCTCTATCATCGCCATTGCTGGAGCGTAGCTGCTTGAAAACTCTTCTTGCTCCGTTGCCGTTGCCTGGCGTTGACGTTTGGGCGACCCACAGAACGTGAACCCCCAAGAAAAGTACAGTGTCTAATTCAGATCAAGTTGCACCAAATCTTCGCTGCCCCGCGCGGCTGTTGTATAGGCGAGTCTCTTTCGATCCGGTGCGACGGTTAGGTCACTAGTGTAATTCGGCGGCGTCGGAGCGATGTCAACCGACTGACCCGATGCGAACGAATAGAAACGAAAGGCACGCGGCTGGCCGGTCGGCGTACACCCGACGTAATAAATGCCATCGTTCACGGCCTCGAAGCCAGTCGCCGGTGGCACGTAATCTTTCACTAGACGAATCTCCGGATTCTTTAAGGCACCGCCGGTTAGAGATCGCCCGTAGATCCCAGGTTGTTCGAATTTGCCATAGAGCAGCAAAGCGCTGCCGGGCGCCTCCTGTGCACAGCAGCCCGACCAAAGAAGCTGCGGCGTGCCGCCTGCCGCGGAAACCTGAGAAACCATCGGCCCCTGAGGACGCGTTTCGGTCATATAGATTACTTTGCCATCGAGCGAAAATATGGGGATAGCAAATCCTGGACTTTCATGAGTGATTTGACGGGTCGCTCCATCTTGCACGCGAGTTGCGTAAATTTGTGCCTCGTCGGGACGTCGCGCGTGAAATATCAGAAGACTGCTATCGGGAGACCAATGCGGGTAGCCTGCGATGTAAGCGCCCATGTGCGTCAATTGACGCGGATTTCGGCCGTCTGAAGCGGCGAGCCAAATCTCGTCCGCACCGCTGCGATTGCTCGTGAAAGCAAACAGGCGCCCATCGGGAGAAAATCGCGGCCGAGCCTCACGCTCTGTCGAATAAACGAGGCGCTTGGCCTCTCCGGCCACCCTCAATCCGCTCACGGGCAGACTCCATATATCGTCATCACCCAAACGGCGCGAAGCAATCAGGCGCGATCCAGATCGATCGAAAGCAAGGCCGCGTAATTTTGCGCTGGCAATGTAAGCAAGCTTCGCGGCGCCGCCGATTTTCGTCTGCATAACTCTTGTTCCGTCTCGATCGAGGAAAAGGATCCGTTTGCTATCGGACAACCACACTGGGGTTGTTGAGTTACCGGAAGTATTAAGAACCATCAGCGGTTCGCCCTCGGGGTCGAGTTTAGGAGTAACGCGCTGGACGAATATCTTGCTATTAAAGGGACTCGCGTATCGGGCGAAAGCAAGCCACCGCCCGTCAGGCGAAAACGCCGGCGAACTGTCTCCTTCGGGACTCCCAGATCGCGCGAAAAGCGGGCGCACGCTGCCCGAATCCATGGAAAACAGAAACAAGCCGTGGTGACTGGAGGGACCAAGTTCGCTGGTGAAGCAAAGCCATCTTCCGTCGGCAGACCAGCTCATCATCCTCCCGGATCCCAAAACAAAGTCTCCGACTTGAATCCGGTGTAGAATTCGCTCGGGCCCGCCTATAGACGGAATCAGCATGATTTCGGATTCGGAGGCGGTTCGGCGGCGCATAAAGGCTATCTGTTTGCCGTCCGGCGACCACGCCGGAAAACTGTCATCGGCAGGGTCCTGAGTCAGCCGCAGTGGCCGCTCCTCGCCCAACAGTTTTACGTAGATGTGGCGGCGAGCGTCTTCACCATCCCAAGAAAAAGCTACTTGGCGGCCATCAGGCGACATCGAGGGTTCACGTTCATCTCCTGGATAACTTGTTACGGGAGAAATTCCGGACACCCTTACCTGTACGTCCCGCCTCAGTGTCCAAAATGCGAAGGCTGCGACTGTGAGCATCGTCGCAAGCGCGATTGAACCGATTGCCCAACGCTGGCGATTGGATCTCAGGGCGACATCCGCCATCTCGTTCTTGGCGGGCGCAACGCCACTGTGATCAGCTTTTTGCTGTTGGACAACGCCTTCCACTGCCGCGATAAACCGATAACCCTCGCGAGGAAATGTCTCAATGAAGCGCGGAGAGATGGCGTTGTCGAGCAACACCCCACGGATCTGACGAATGCAGAAGTTGATGCTTCGCTCAGTATCAATATAAACGTCCCTGCCCCAGACACGTTGCCGGATTTCGTCGCGGGCGACAATTTGGGGAGCGCGCTGAATCAGCAAAGTCAGCACTTGGCAGGGGTGATTCTGGAGTTTTAGCCGGACACCCCCTCGCGAAAGTGTTTGACGATCTAAGTCGAGCTCAAAGTCCCCGAAACGGAGTATCTTCTGTCGCGCCGATGCTTCCCCCGTGTCCATTTCCTAGCAATTCTAGCGCCTCCGTGACTAGCTAAATAGAGCGCCTACAAGCAATTGGCTCCTAATCTTGAGGTGAGGAAAAACTAACATTCGGCCTAATTTCATATTGCTGCGTTCGACGGCAAAATCATCGGTACCCGCGAGTCGGCTTCACGGCGACACTTATGGAACTGGGTCAGCCAGCCCGTGCGCTTTCCGAATTCGAAGCAGTGCTGTGTATTTCCTCAAATCGAGTCAACACGACTTACGGAGGCGGACGTGCGGCAGAGATTTGTCGCGATCCAACGAAGTCACAAAAGTCTATTCGGAGCTACTTCAGTCATGCGCAAAAGCCGTACGCAAAGGCTTTACCGTCAAGACACCGAGGTCTTCCTCGAAGCACGCCGAAACTGAACGGCGCGGGTAACACGCTACACCTCCAACTCTCAACAGCAAAACAACTACAGAAAGGACTATCACACGTGTCAACACTCGAAAAGTGCGTCAACACACTCGGTTTATCCAGTCTCCTGCTCTTTAGCTGTGGAATCGGGCTAGCCGATGAGGTTTCTGACTGGAATCACATCATGCTCGAAGCGACGCTCACGCCACCTGGAACGCCAGCACCGGTTTCAACGCGGAGCACCGCCATTGTGCAGGCCGCGGTCTTCGATGCCGTGAACGGCATCGATCCTCAGTACACTCCTATTCACGTCCCGCCCTCAGGCCCCCGAAACGCGTCGAAGCGTGCCGCCGCAGTACAAGCGGCTTACGCTATTTTGGTTCGCCTGTATCCAGCACAATCGGACACACTCGATCAACAGCGGTCGGCATCGCTGATGGGCATCTCTCGCGGTTGGTGCGGCGAGGAGTCCGAACGGATTCAAAAGGGGATCGAGTGGGGTCAGACGGTTGCCGATGCGATCTGGGCTTGGCGCAGCGACGACGGGTTTGCTGAGACACCGCCACCATTCACCGGCGGAACCGCTCCCGGAGAATGGCGCCCGACGCCGCCAGCGTTCGCGCCAGGTCTTACTCCCCAACTCGCGCACGTAACTCCATGGGTCATTCAGTCACCGTCACAGTTTCGGCCCTCTGCACCTCCCGCTTTGGATAGCCCTGAGTACACAGCAGATTTCAACGAAGTCAAAGCAATGGGAAACGCTTCAAGCACTAGCCGGACGGCCGATGAGACCGATGCTGCGCTTTTCTGGAATCCGGGCAATCCGCCCGACTTCTGGGATCCCGTTGCAATCACCCTTGCGAACGAGCATCATTTCAGCCTATTGCAAACCGCACGCCTGCTTGCGGAGGTGAATCTGGCGATGTCCGACTCCATAATCGGCTGTTGGGATGCCAAATACACTTATGTTTCCTGGCGCCCAATCACAGCGATTCAGTTGGCGGACACAGATGGAAATCCCGAGACTCTACCTGATCCAACATGGACCCCGCTTCTCGTGAATCCTCCATTCCCGGGCTACCCGTCGGCGCACTCTTGCGCCAGCAGCGCTGCAACCCGAGTCCTTTCCCACCACTTTGGTGAGAACACGCCAATTGTTGTTACAAATGACGCACTGCCCGGACAGAGCCGGACCTTCGGTAGCTTCAGGGCGGCGCTAGAAGAGGTGAAGAATGCTCGGGTGTTCGGCGGGATTCACTTTCGGACAGATTGCAATGCCGGGCAGGCACTTGGTGATGCGGTCGGGGAATATGTCGTCAAACACTCTCTCCGAAGAATCAATTAATGCGACCGGCGCGATGAGCGGCAATGCGAGTGGCGGCACTGAAATCTGCGATTGTGGATTGGGAAGGATTTCCGACGCGTATCCGAAGCGTCAACAATCGGGACAGCGCTCATTCTGCAGCCATCTAGATGCTTCGTAGTCAAAAGTAACGGTCCAAATCTGCTTGCGCATAGATCCGCTTAAGCGCCCATGATCAGGCAGTTTTGGGCCGGTTGATTTCTATTTATCCCGTTCAATCCGTGCATGCCCCTTCGACTTAACGATCCAGCAAAGAGCCATCCTGGGCGGGCAAAATGAGTGGCCGAATAAGTGGCGCAGCGTTTAGCACTCCTCACCTTAACGAAGCCACTCTGACGAAAAAACGTGCTAATTCGGAGATGTGACCCA
>JAVHMZ010026691.1:0-33132 GCA_034782995.1 Amazona versicolor | reverse complement strand
CCGCCGTTGTAAAAAAGATAGCGGATATTGTGGGCCCGGAATACAGAGATCACCCGTTCCAGATTCTCGGGCGTAATCTCGAGGCGAGATGAACCCAACGCCGAAGAGGTACTGTTCGCTACTTGCAACATCAGGCCCTCTGGTTGACGCGCTAAGTCGATGAAGTTTTCCGCCAGTATGCCGCTGATGCCGTTCTCGGCGCCATAAAGCGAGGTAATTTTCGCGTGCTGCGCTGCCTCCTCGAACACTCCAAGCAGACTGGCATTGATGACGGAAGTAGGCCCGCCACTATGTGCCACAACCGCGATCCCCGGGCAGGTCACGCGCCGCCATCTTTCTCAAATGCCGCTGTCCCGCCAAAAGCTGTCACACATCTCGCCGCGGCTCTCAATCCTTCACTGGCACACTCGCGCAGGCTTGCGCCCCGAACGAACCGCAACAGGAATCCTGCGTTGAAGCTGTCACCCGCACCCGTTGTGTCCACCACTTTTGTTTTCACCGCAGGCATTTGAAACGATTCTTCTCCCGAATGGATAAATACCCCGCGGGCTCCGCATTTCACACAGACGATCCGGGCCGATTTCCCCAACTCCTCGGCGGCAGCTTCCACCGTGCGACAACCCGTGAGACTGGCGGCCTCTGCGTCGTTCGGGAAGAATACATCGGCGTGCTTCAATACTCGGCGAATTCCCGACTGCCACAGCTCCGATGGATCGTGATTGCAATCGAGCGAAGTCGTAATTCCCAGTTGTCGCGCTTTGCGGAAGAGAGCCGGTGCACCGGCATGGAATCGTTTCAATAAAAAGTAGTGCCCGACGTGCAGATGACGGGTCTGCTTAAGCCGTGCTTCCGTCACATCAGCCGCGCGCAGCAATGCGATCGTACCGGAGTAGGTCAAGCCGGCACGCTTTCCTTTGATGCCGTACCACATGGTCAATCCAGTCTTCTCGTTTGGAAGGCGACGAAGCCCCGTGGTATCCACTTTGGCGGCCGACAACTTGTCGACAACCACCTGCCCGAGCGCGTCGTCACCAATCACGCCTACAAACGCGACCCGCGCTCCCAATCGCGCCAGATTAAACGCGGTAATCGAACTGGATCCGCCAAGCACCAGCTCCATTCGCTGCGCCAACTTCTCCTTACCGATCTCCAATTCGGAAGATCCCGACATCAAAAGATCGATATTGGCCTCGCCCGCCACTAAGCAGTCAATCGGCCGATCACCTCTCATAGATCGATACGCCTTGAACCACGCGGTTGATCACGCCAAGCGGACTGGGGTTATCGGGATTGAAGCCGGCCTTCACGCTCAAGTGAAACGCCAGCAGTTGCGCAAACACAATTTCGAAAGGCGTCCGCAGGTTGTCCGGAAGGTCGGACGCATTTGCAGGGACTGCATGGTCCAGAAGGCCGCCTTCCATGGTTCGTGGCGCAATACCCACCAGCCGGCCCAGGCTTTTCGCTCGCAACTCGCGGACGAGATCCAACTCATATTTCATGCGGTGCGGATCACCCGAAAAGAAGCAAAGCACCAGGGTATCCGGCCTGAGAAAAGCCATCGGCCCATGACGTACGCCAAGAAATGTTTCCGCCATCGTCATCGTTCCGCCAGCAGTCATCTCCAAAATTTTGAGCGCCGCCTCGCAGGCAGCCGGGTAGAGATCTCTCGAACCCAGGACACAGATACGCGATGGCGCAAAGCGGGCAATCTCTTCAGCCTGTTTGTCCAGGGCTGGCAACGACGCTTCCACCTGTCTGCAAATGGCCGGAAGCGCGGAGGACATCTCGCTCGCATGATGCAGACAGAAACCTGCCAGCACCAGGTTGGAGAACGAGCTTGTCATTGCCAGGCTGCGATCGTTTGTGCGCGGGTCCAGCACCAGAGCTTCCACCCCAGGTGTTCGGGCTAACTTTCCCTCCCCATTGCAGGTAATTGCAAGATGCCGGACTTCGGGCCCTTGCCGCTGAAGGGATTCCACTATCGCGGCACTCTCCGGGCTGTTGCCCGACCGCGCGATGGACACGAGTAAGCCACCGTCAGGAAAATAAGACTTCGCCTCCATCACCAGATCCGTACTCGCAACGGCTCGAGCCCCGGACCAGGCAGTTGCGATGGCTGCAGCCGCGTAGGCCGACGTTCCAGCGCCGCTGATCACGGCTGGTCGTTGCAGAAGCGTGCCGGTCCGCTCGCGGAATGGCATTGCTCTCTCCGCCGTGGTCAGCCAGGTCGCAGGCTGCTGATAGATTTCACGATGGACGAAGGCTTCAGATAAATCAGGCATTTAGTCGCCAAGCGGTATGTACGCTTGAGTCTAGCGGAACCAGCACCTCTCAAATTACTAGCTTGCTGTGTGTTACCTTCGGCATTTTAGTTGAAACGATTGGCTTCGACACTCATAACATTTGTCGCCCTTCTTCCGGCCGCGTCATGGTGATCGGACACTAAATGGCCGAGGTCCGCATTCGCCAGGTCCGGAAATCTTTCGGTCATGTAGACATAATCCGCGGTGTAGACATCGACATCCCCGACGGCGAATTCGTCGTACTGGTAGGCCCGTCCGGCTGCGGCAAATCGACGCTGATGCGCATGATCGCCGGCTTGGAGGACATTACATCCGGCGAGATTTGGGTGGGGCCACGAATCGTAAATCATCTTCCGGCCAGGGATCGCGATGTCGCGATGGTCTTCCAGAACTACGCGCTCTACCCTCACCTTTCTGTAGCCCAGAACATGGCGTTTTCGCTCACCCTGCGCAGCGTCAAGGCACCCGCCATTCAGGCCACCGTCGCGCGCGCAGCCGAGATCCTGGGCTTGTCCGGACTGCTGGACCGTTATCCGCGCCAACTCTCCGGCGGCCAGCGCCAGCGCGTCGCCATGGGCCGGGCCATCGTACGTAGTCCGCAGGTGTTCTTGTTCGACGAGCCGCTTTCGAATCTCGATGCCAAACTGCGAGCCACCATGCGAACCGAGATCAAGGAATTGCAGCTGCGCTTTAGGACGACCACCGTCTACGTGACGCACGATCAGATTGAAGCTATGACCATGGCCGATCGCATCGTCGTCATGCGTGATGGGCGCGTGGAACAGACCGGCACTCCGCTTGAACTGTACGATCGCCCTGCAAATCAGTTTGTGGCTGGCTTCCTTGGCTTGCCCGCGATGAACTTCATCCCAGCCGAGTGGACCGATTCCGGTCTCGCCTTGCCTTGCGGTGTCGTCTTGCCGCTTGCGTCCAGGCCTGAAGCCGCTTCTGCTTCCCTCGTATTCGGAATTCGACCGGAACATCTGCAGATCGTAGGGGACCAAACCTCGGGAGCCCTCCGCGGAACGGTAGCGGTCGTGGAGCCTACGGGTGCGGAAACCACCGTCATCGTTGAATACGAAGCCGGTCGTCTTACAGCGCTCATTCGGGAGCGAGTAAAGCTGGCGCCAGGAGAAACGCTTCGGCTAAAACCTGTGCCCGGCTACGGACACGTGTTCGATAGTCACGGCATTCGAGTTACCGACGCCTAGACTTCGCCACATATTTCGCGCCATCTCTCATTTGCCTCTCCGCCGTCTCCCTACCCGCTGTATCCGGCTGCTCGAAAACACGAAGTCGTAGCCCGCGGCTAACACGAGGCGATCAATTTCGGGATACTCGCCATAGGCAACTCCTGTCAGCGACGCAAAAGCACGGACCTTGTGACCCAACTGCTGTTCAAGATCCTGCTGGGCACCGACAATCTCCCGCTCCTGGGATGCCTGGTCCAGCAACGCGAGCCGAACGTGCGTGCGCGTGTGGCTGGCAATCACGTGCTTTCGATTTAGCTCCCGCACCTCGTCCCAGGTGAGCGCGTGCCGGTTATTGCCATAATCTTTTGCCCGCATCCAGATGCGATGCCCTTCCGCAAACGTAATCTGCTCTTCCACCGGCGTGTTGATGAATCCGGGGATGATGAAAAACCAGCCGCAAAAACCATGCCGTTCCAGCAAGGGAGCAAGTACGTCGAAATTGTTACGGTAGCCTTCGTAAACCGCCACGATCAGCCCGGGTTTCGGCTTCCGCCAAATACCAGTGATGACGTATTCTTCCAGTTCATCCTCATCGACGGAAGAAAAGAATTGACTGCAATATGCCAGCTTCTGGTCGTACTCCGCCACATTCTGTCGCGAGGTGTTGTGGAAGTTCATTGTACGAACAATGGGCCTTGCTCGAAAAGCCTCAGCAAGCGATTTGGCGCGTTCGCGAAATGTTGTACAGATTTCCGAAGTCTGATTGCTCAGAACGTTCACAGTTCCGGTGCACTCCCGCCCGCGGTGAAATCACGATCAGCCAGAATTTCAATGACCTTCACAACGTCGTTCACCGCCGCCTCGGGCCAGAGGCGTTGCCATACCTCCACGTCGCGAGAAAAGCCCGACGCAACAGTCTCGTTCAGCGGTGTCAACGTGACTGCCTCCAGCTCTCTTCGAGGCCGGTCTGGCGCCAGATCCTCACAGGCGAGAAGCATCGGGACGCCCTCTTCGGAATAGACGCGCTGCGCCAGACGCTCCAGGTCTGCGCGCAGGCGATCTTCGGGATTGTTCATAGCTATGCGAGTAGGAGTCTGTGGATTCCAGAAACACTCTCAAAAGTAAAATTTCAACGCGAATTGAATCTCACGCTGGTCATTCTGCCCGTCCCGAGTTGCGGTAATTTTGCCGAAATTGCTCGGGTTCGTGTAATCCAGAAACGCTGGATTTGCAAAGTTCGCCGTGTTTGTCAGATTGAAAAACTCCGACCGGAACTCCACGCGCGTGCGCTCGGTGATCGGGAAGATCTTGAAGACCGAGAAATCCAGGCGCCGGAAGCCAGGTCCATAGAACTGGGTGGGCGCACCACCAAGCGGCGTGTAGTCCTTCTGTCCAGCGACTGTCGCCACAGGAGGAGTAGCGAATGCATCCGGATTCAGCCATCGATCGACATTTCTGCCGGACGCATAAACACCCTGGCCGGGAACCAGGAACGCAACGCAGCCAAGGCCGGCAGCAGTCGTGATGGGACAGCCGACGGTACCCGGCTGACCTTGCTGGAGTGTCAGGATAAAGTTGGTGCTCCAACCACCAAGAACGGCATCCACCAGTCCATTGCTATTGCGCAGGAACTGCCGCTTGTGCCCGACAGGAAGGTCGTAAGTGCCGCTTAAGTGAAATACATTGGTAATGTCGTAGTTACACCGCTGATAGTCGCCTTGAATGCCGAATCCGGGCAGTGTCGGCGCACGATACCCGTAATTTGTCTCGTTAAGTAAATCAGTAGCATCGGTCCGGCATTTCGACCAGGTGTAGTTTGCCAGCGTTGACAAGCCGAAGCTGAGTCGATGCTCGTAAGTCAACTGCAAACCGTTATAAAAACTGTTGCCTTGAAAACGCGTGTAATTATCGTAAGACGAAAAGCTCGGGAAAGGCGCATTGGCAAGACTGTCGGCCGCCGGAGGCAGCACCAGTTGCGGGGTATTCGCGTTGATGTACACGCCCAGATGCCGCACTGTGTTGCCCACGTAGCCGAGTTGCACCGAGTCGTTTGCCGCAATCTGATATTGCACCGTCACGTTATAACTCTGCGTATAGGGAGTGGGGAGATGGAAATCTTCTCCCTGGAATGAGATCCCCGTGGGACTCACTTGTGCGGGACTCAGGTTGATTCCGCTCAAACCGGTCTCGAGAGTGGCGTTAGCGCCGTTGGGAAAGATAATGGGTTGATTCGGAACCGTATTGCTGTAATCCAGATGGTACTGAAATGGAAAGCTGCCCCAGTTGTATTGGGATGCGTTCTCAAAGCCGCCATAGAAGATGCCGTATCCGCCTCGAACCACCAGCCGCTTCGACAATAGATACGCGAATCCGACTCTCGGAGAGAAATTTAGCTTCTGAACCTCTTGCAGGCCCGGCTGCGAGGAACAGACAATGCTGACACCGTTGGAAGCGGCAACGCTGATGAAGTCAGGATTCAGCGGCGTACTACATCGTTTTTTCGTGATCAGATACTGAGCGCCGCCGCCCCCGGCCGGCTGGAAGTTCGACTGCGCACCGTACCGCTCCACCAGCGGCCCAAAGTACTCCCACCGAAGCCCCAGGTTGAGCGTCAACTTACTACTTACCTTCCAGTCGTCCTGAAAAAACAGAGAGTTGAAGTTACGCTTGGAATCCGTGTTCGCGTAATTCGATTCTGAGACAAAGTCTGGGCCGCCCAGAAAATTTGTTCCTCCCGGAACCGAGGCGGCTGTTGGCGTGAGCAGCAGTTGCGCCAGACCGGTGTTGCCCGAAGTCGAATTCGGAACATCGGTGTAATTACCCTGAAAGTAGAAGTTCCCGCGAGCCGCCGGAGGCTGCAGGACAGCGAAGCGAAGGCGCTGATAGGTATAGCCCGCCTTCAGATTGTGATTGCCTGTGTTCTTAGTCAACGTATCGCTGAACTGGCCGACCGTACTTGTCTCAATCGAGGGCAGATAACCGCTGCTGCCGAGTGTAGTCAAACCCGTGATGTTGAACGTCGGCAGTCCGCCGTTGTTGGTGGCTTGTGACACGCCTCCGATTCCGAACTGCGCCGGAATGCCGTAGGTGGTGGCGTTGGTCTGCGTACGGGAACTTGCAATTCGGTTCACCCCGATACGCGCTTCGTTAATCGTGTTCGGCGAAAAAGTATGTGTCTCGCTCAGCACGCCATTCCAGGAGATTGCGTTCTGGTCGCCGCTGCCGAATCCGCCGCCATCTGCGATTCCTACGAACGGCCCAGGAATAAATTGGGGATTTCGAACGTTCGTTACGCGAGAGAACAGGATATCTTTTTCACTGAAATTCTGATCTCCGCGTACATCGAATTGATCAACGTCATTGCGCAAAACGCGGTCGCTCGTGAAGTTATTAAACAACCCAGGTGCATTAGGGCTGGGATACAAATTGAGTAACTTCACTGCGTTGGGGTCGATCCTGTTAGCCGGCAGTTGATTATTAGTGAAAGGCTGTCGGACAAAGCCATCTCCCGCGGCGCTCGTCGTAGCGGGGTCGAATACCTGTCCCAGCGCGTAGACATTTCCCCCGGCGTCCGTCCTTGATCCTCCCTGCGTGAGCAATTCCGACAAATCTGTGTAGCCGCTATTCCGCTCCTGGGCAGTCGGCACGGTGCTTACCGTTGTAAGTGCCTGTCGAATCCGTGTGCCCTGGTAATCCATGAAAAAGAAAGTCTTGTTTCGCTTAATGGGACCACCCAGGGTGAAGCCGAACTGATTCTGGCGGTACTCGCCTTTGGCCAGCCCGCCGGAGTTCTCGAAAAAGTTGGAGGCGTCTAACTTGTCGTTCCGGAGAAATTCCCAGACATCGCCGTGAAATTCATTCGTTCCTGATTTCACTGCGGCATTGAGAACAGCACCGGCACTGCGCCCCAGTTCCGCACTATAGTCGCTGGTTTGCACTCGAAACTCCTCAATCGCATCCACCGGAGGCAGGACCGCAAACGAGGTTCCATTCAGGAAGTCGACCAGGTTCGAGTTGTTGTCGATCCCGTCCAGTAAATAGTTGTTCTGAGACGGGCGGAGGCCGTTGGCTGCAAAGGCGCCGCTTGCACCCAGCCCTCGGCTGTCATTCTGATTCTGCGTCACGCCGGCAGATAGCTGGGCGAGAAACGTAAAATTGCGTCCATTCAGCGGCAGGTCGTTGATCGTCTTGGCCTGGATCACTTGTCCCACCGAAGCGTCCTGCGTTTGCAGTTGTGGCACCTCGCCCGTTACCACCAGAGTCTGGGTGGTCTGGCCGGGCTGGAGCGTGAGATCAACCAGGACGTGCTGTTGGACGTTCACGGTGATCTTGGGCTGCTCGACTTTCTGAAAGCCGGTGAACTCGGCAATCACCGCGTAGTGCCCGATGCGAATGGGATCGAAGCGGTATTCGCCGGAGCCGGTGGTTCTGGTTTCTGCAATCACCCCCGTGTCTTCGTTGCGAAGAGTCACTTTTGCATCGGCGATGGTGCCACCACTCGAATCGCGGATGGTGCCTACGATGGAGCCCGCATCCACTTGCGCACGCAACGAAGGAACGGCGGAGAGAAAGGCAATGGCAAGGGAGAGAGACGAGAGAAGCCGGCTGACCTGTGACCATCGGTCTTGTTTGACAACGTTCATGAAAACACCCCTTCGGATAGAGATTGGACCAAAGGACGGACGCAGTCGGTAAGGTCCCACGCGAATGACCAGCGAGTTCTTATGATGCTAGCTCACTTTTCTGGCTGTAGAGCAAGTAGGGGTACCAGCTACAGCCGACCGGGAGATTTCCGATTCGCTTTCAGTCGAACTGCTAACGCCCGCGCATTCCCAAAGAGCGAAGAAGATTGTGCGGACGGGTGCCCGCAAAACGACCCTGGCATCCGCTCAATATGAAAAGCGAATCGGCGGCCATCGGGCGAACACACCGGCGACTCTTCGTCACAGAATGCACTTGCGGCTCCCGCGATTATCCTTCGTGACGATCCGTCGTGATGATCCATGGGCATCCGTGGGCGCCAGACGGATCAGTTGGAAGCCGGGTTGGCACCGTCTACCTGCCACAGAACTGCACTACCGTCAGGACTGAGATTGCTTGGTGAACGGCACGGACGGAAGTCAGCAGACGGTCCATGGCCGCAATCTGCGCGACCGGTACGGATGAGCGGCGGCCTGCGCCAGAAGGCAGGCCGGGACAGAAACAAGACGTGTTGCCAGGAGCAGAGAGAATGGAACGGAATGAGCGCCGAGAAATCTCTTCCGAGTCGTCATCCATCGAGTCAACTGATATCCGAAAAGCTTGACGCGTTGCGGCCGCAGATGACCGGTTTCCTTCAGGAGTTAGTCCGGCATCGCAGCTTGCCTGGACAGGAACAGTCTGTTCAGGCCTTCATCTACTCAAAGCTCAACGTGCTTGGCTTGGATGTTAGCATTCTCGAATCCATCCGCTCGGAACTGAGCGGGCATCCGGCATTTTGCGACGACGGCATACCGTTCAACCGCCGCTTGAATGTCGTGGGACGCTGGCCGGGCACGAGCGATGAAGAGGCTCGTTCACTGATCCTGAACGGACACGTCGATGTCGTGCCGGTCGGCAACGAGACGCTTTGGCGATATCCGCCGTGGGACGGAGTAATCGAGAATGGCCGGCTCCATGGGCGAGGCTCGTGCGATATGAAGTCCGGCGTAACGGCAGCCGTTTTTGCATGCCAGGCGCTCAAGGAAATTGGTTTTAGACCTGCCCATTCGATCACGCTCGAAACGGTGATCGGGGAAGAAAGCGGCGGCGTAGGAACGCTGACGACGCTTGTAAGAGGCGTGCGGGCGGGCGCCTGCATCATCATGGAGCCGACAAAGTTGCAGATCTGTCCCGTGCAAAGCGGGGCGTTGAGTTTCCGCGTCCGGGTGCCGGGCCGCGCCATTCATGCCAGCATGAAGATCCTCGGCGTCAGCGCACTCGAGAAGTTTTATCTGATTTTTCGCGCGCTGGAAGATCTGGACAGGACGCGGCATGCGCGGTATCAAAACTCGCTCTTTGAGTTCCCCGATAACATTGCCCCCATCAGTGTCGGTACTGTTCACTGTGGCGACTGGCCATCGACGGTGCCCGATGAGCTGGTCGCAGAAGGTCGATTCGGCATCTTCCCTGGCGAGTCCCTCGCGGCAGCTCGCGGCGAGTTTCAGTCATGCATCGAAGCGTGTGCCCGGGGTGATGGCTGGCTGGCAGAGCATCCGCCGTCGGTCGAATGGTTCGAAGGTCAGTTTGAATCGAGCGAAACGTCAGTGAACGAGCCTATCGCTCAGACTCTGGCCGTCAGCCACACCGAGGTAACAGGGACAACTGCCGCCGTCTACGGAGCTCCCTATGGATCAGACCAACGTCTCTTCACAAACCACGCGCGTATCCCGACCGTCCTCTATGGCCCGGGCGACGTCTCACTGGCGCATACCGTCGAGGAATTTGTACCGCTGGACGAGGTATTCGTTTGCGCCAAGGTGCTGGCTCGAACGTTAGTCGCCTGGTGTGGCTATTAAGGTTGATGAGGCTTCTAAGCTTGCGATCGAGTGCTCCCGAATCCGATCCAACTCACCACCAGGAACAGTACCGTCCAGATTGCCCCCACGACGGCGATCTCAAGCGTGCCGATCGGTCCAGGAATCACCTTCGTCGACCGCACCACCATCCACAACAGCGACAGCAACCCGCAAAGCAGAACACCGGCCACAAAGCCCTGCCCTGAACGGACCGCCGGGGTGCCAACCTCCTGCTCGTTCAACAACGACCTCTCTGCTATGCGAGCGGCTATCTCTTCCGGCGCAATCGCTAACACGCTGCGCCGCCCGCGGACGACGTACCATATCGCTGCGCCTCCGTACAGAATCACGGTCGGAATCAAGACTTTGACATTCACCCAGGCGTAGAGGTACGCAGCAAACGCCGCCAGTACCGCCACGAAAATCACCAGCCATGGATAGGCCGGCACCCGGTACCGGCGCTGCATGGCCGGCTCTCTCTGACGCAACCGGACCAGGCAGGCCATCGCAAGGACATACCAGATCACAGCCGCGAGCGTGGATATCAAGATCGCCACGTTCAATGCTTCCTCATAGAAGTATCCATAGATGAGAAAGGCAATCGTTGCCAGCGTGCAGATCAGCAGCGAGAGGTGTGGTGTCCGGCGAGTCGGATGCACCCTCCCCAGGGCTGGCGGCAGATACCCGGCTCGTCCTAACGAGAAAGCCTGGCGGCTGGTGGCATACAACGTACCGCAATAGGAAGCCGCCAATCCCGCAAAGGCCACGATCGAGAACACCTTCAAAAACCAGCCGACACCCCACACGTTTTTCAAAACAAACGGCAATGGGTAAGCAATCGGACCTGTTTCCCTGTACCCGGCAGCAGCACTTGTGAAGAACCACGTCAGAATCACGGTGATTGCGAGCGTGATCTGAGCCAACACCATCCCACGTGGAATCGTCACGTGCGAGTCGCGCGCTTCTTCCGATGCCAGCGCCACAGCCTCAATCACGACAAGCCACCAGAGCGCATAGGGAATCGCGGTCAGCACGCCGCGAAAGCCATTCGGGAGCAGCGGCGTAGTCCACACACGATCGAGCGAGATGCCAGGCGCCGCCGTGATCCAAAACAAAACCAGCGCGCCGATTGCCGCCCACGTCAACCAGAGCGTAATGCGGGCCTGCTCTTTTACCCCCAGATATTGAACAACCAGGAACAACAGCACACACCCGATGGAACACACTGCCGCCGTCAGACGATCGGGGTGATCGGGATTCAGCACAAACGCCGCATAACCGCCCGTCGCCAGCGCCGTGCCTGTTGCGGCAAACAGGCACTCCAGAAACATCGACCAGCCCATGAAGAAGCCCATCGCCTTACCAAACGCGCGCCTGCCGTACGTCATCGGACCACCTGCGAAAGGCATCGCTACCGACAGCTCCGACAATCCCAGGACCCAAGTCAGATAGAGACCGCAGACGACCAGCGATGCGATCAGCATGCCGATAGGACCTGCTACGACTAACCCGAAGTTCCATCCGAAGAACATTCCCGAAATCACCGATCCAACGCCAATCCCCCATATGTGCATGACGCCCAGCGGTTTCCGCAAACGATGATCGCGGACGTGTTCGATTCCCTCCAGCAGCATCACAGACGGGTCGATCGGTACGCCGCTCGCGCTCTCTTGAATTGTCGAACGAAATGCTTGGGGATTACTCGCTTGTTCCATCGTTCCTTCGCGATCCAGCTGCCGAATGCCTTCAAGCGGGGAAGGAATGAACTGCGTGAGTACAATACTACTACCGCGAGCGATGTTGAGCGCCATAGGACAGCTCTTGTGACCAGGAACACTCGGCGTACACTCGCGAGAAAGCTCCCCGGCCCTATCAAACTGGCCGCTAGCTTCTGGACGACATCGGCGTGCTTATGGGCGACAACGCTGACGATTGCAACGCACTACACCAACGAGCAGCGCGCGCCCCTCACTGCCTGCTTCGAACAATACGAGCGGCTACATCCCGGCACGACGATTGTTCATCGACAGCTCTCCTATCGCGACTTCCTGCAAACCCTGTTTATGGCCCGCCTCGGCGGCACCCCACCTGACATTTACAATCTGCAGACCATATGGACCACGCAATTGGTGGAGAGTGGTGCGCTCTCTGCGCCGCCCGAAGGCGTATCCGATTTTGTTGCGCACGACTACCTTCCCGAAACCAGGCGAGCCATGGAAAACAAGGGTCGCGTCTGGGGAATTCCGTCGGAAGTCAATCTTTACCTTCTGAGTTACAACAAGCTGTTGATGGCTCGTGCAGGGTTCGCGCATCCTCCTTCCACTGGGGATGAACTCGTAACGGCCGCCGCCAAAATCTCGAAAGTCAACCGCCAGGGTCAGCTCGATGTCGTGGGGTTCACCTTCGGTCCGTCTACCGCACAAGCCGTCAATCCATTCCTTGCCTTGCTCTACTCCAACGGCAAGCTTCTCTTTTCCCCTGATCGACGCGCTGCGAACCTCACCACCCAGGCTGCCTATCAAGCTCTGGAAGGTCAGGTACGTCTGTTTGAAACTCGGGGCACCAGCTACGGATCCACGCCCAACCAGTTCCCCAGCGGATCGATCGGCATGATGATCGTGCCGAACTGGTATAAAAATCAATTGCTGCAGGCTCTCGGGCCTCGATTCTCTGAAATGGTCGGTGTGGCGCCATTCCCGGGAGGCAGAAATTGGAGAACTGTGCAGTATGGATTCTTCTGGGCGGTTGATGCAAGCAGCAAACACGCGTCGGAGTCCTGGCGCCTTCTGCAATGGCTGAACCGTTCGTCTACGCCAGGCCGCCGCTCCTGTGATGGCGACATGCTGCTCGGCTTGGGTGCCCTAACCGGAAACAAAAACGACCTGGCCGCCTCTCCCGCCGAGCTCCAGGATCCATTCATGAAACCCTTCGCCGACGCGCTATCCACCGGCCGCGCCCTGCCGGAAGAGAGCATCCTGCATGCTAACGAGATTGGAGACCTCTTATGCAACTATTTCGAACGCGCCTGGATGGGCCTGCTCTCGCCCCGACAAGCGCTGCTCGAAGCCAATTCGAACATAGATCTGGTCTTACGTAATCGGGATTAGTCAACGTATCCATGGGCCGCCGGCTGTTTCCTTACGTCATGCTAAGTCCCGCACTTCTGTTCGGGCTCGTGTTCTTTCTTCTGCCTATCACGGTGGCGTTCTCTCTCACCTTCACTAACTTCCAGGCATTCGCGCCGTCTCGTTCCATCGGGCTTTCCAACTACCAATATCTTTTGACTCGCGACCCGTTCTTCCCCCAAACATTAAAGAACACTGCTGTGTATGCCGTGGGCGCTCTGGCGCTCGGTGTTCCTTTGGCCCTGGTTGTTGCCTATGCGTTTTCAAGAAGTCGCTTCCGCGGGCTATGGCGCACTCTCTACTGGCTACCGATGGTCACGAACGTCGTCGCGGTCGCCTTCGTCTGGAAGTTTGTCTTAGACGATGCAACGGGCCTGGTCAATCGGACTCTCGATCTCTTCGGACTTCCCGGCCCCGGCTGGCTGACCGACCCGCGCTTCGCCCTGCTTTCCGTGATTCTGGTCTTCGTCTGGATGAACCTCGGCAAGAGCATGCTTCTGTTCTCGGGCGGTATCGATGGCATCGACGAGAGTCTCTACGAAGCAGCACGCATCGACGGAGCCAATGCTTTCCAGCTCTTCCTGCGCATCGCCGTTCCCTTGCTGAAGCCCACGGTCCTGTTCGTGCTCATCACCGACTTCATTACCTGCCTCAGCTCGTTCCCGCTAATCCTCGTGCTGACCGAAGGCGGCCCGGCTCAAAGCACCACCGTGACTCCGCTGTACATGTATCAGATGGCTTTCGCCCACTTGCGCCTGGGTCGCGCATCCGCCGCCGCATTCATTCTGTTCGTCGTCATCCTGGCCGTTACCTTCCTCCAGCTCCGCCTCTTCCAGGGTGGCGAAATCGAGGCTCGCTGATGGGACAAGCCGGCCCCGCCCCTCTTCCCTTCCCCGCCGAAGCTCTCCCGAAGCGTTCTCAATACGGCCTCTGGCTGAAGTATGGCTTGCTGGCATTGGGCGCCGTTTTTATGGTGGCCCCGTTTGCCGACATGCTCCTGGGCGCACTGCGAACAGTGCCCGAACGCCTGGCCCGTCCCATCATCTACTGGCCACACCACCCCGCATGGCAGAACTTCGCCCTCGTGTTTCGCGAACTGCCCATGCTTCGCTGGATCCTGAACAGCATCATTGTTGCCGTTACCGTCACGCTTTCCCAGTTGGCCACCAGTTCCATGGCTGGTTATGCGCTCGCCAAGTTCAAGTTCAAGGGAAGAGATCTGATCTTGCGCTGCGTTCTCGGGGCACAGATGTTTCCCTTCTTTCTGGTTCTGATTCCGATGTTCTTCATTCTCCGCTTCTGGCCTCTTGCCGGCGGTAACAATCTGGCCGGACAAGGCGGCATCGGGCTTTTGAACAGCTATGCGGCGCTGATCCTCCCCTTTGCGGTGTCGTGGTATGGAATCTTTTTAATGCGGCAGTTCATGGTCTCCCTTCCGGACGAACTGCTGGATGCGGCCCGCGTGGACGGGGCTAGCGAATTCCGAATCTTCTTCACCATCGCCTTGCCGCTTTCCAAAACCGCCCTGGCCACCCTGGGCATTTTTTCTTTCATTTATCAGTGGAACGAAGTGCTATGGACCATGACGGTCACCAGAACCGCTCCTCAACTGCAGACGGTGCCGGTTGGCATCTATCTCATCCGCGGCGCCTTCCTCGATGAACGCTTGTTCTCGCTGCAGCAAGCCTCCCTGGCCATCTCCGTGGTGCCCGTGATCGTATTGTTTCTCGCGCTCCAGAGATTCTACGTCCGGGGAGTAACCGCAGGCGGGGTGAAAGGCTAGCTATCGACGATTCGCTTTCGTTCATTGAAGTAGCCGGCTCTGTGGAGAAGCTTCACCGCTGTTCCCCTCTCATCCGAGCAGTTAACTTTCATAACACTCCTGAAATGCGCCTGGCCGAATACGAGCGGCAACTGGAGCGATACAGTTCGTGTTTCGCGTCCGTCAACGAACACGATCTCGAACAATACGTGAAAACAGGCCGCTGGCATAAAAGCAAACCCGGCTTGATCGTCGCCCTCTACAACGGCTACCGTAACAACTACGACGTCTTCCTGCCTTTGCTGGAGAAGTATGAACTCACCGGCTGGTTCTTTGCGGTGACGGGCTTCGTCAGCACGCCTCCCGCGGAACAGCAGTCATTCGCGGCGCAACACACGTTGAAAACAATCGTCGATGAATACCTCGATGGACGGTATTCACTCAATTGGGACGAGCTTCGAAAAATCGATCGCCACCATGTGGTTGCAAGCCACACGCGTAACCATGCCCTGCTTGCGGCCGACGATCTCCAGGCGCTTACGGACGACATCATCGGATCGCAACAGGATTTTGAAACACACCTGGGTCATCGCGTACGGTCGTTCGCCTCATTGTCCGGTGCCGCCTACGGCGCGCACAGAGACGTCGACCATCTCCTGGAGGCCGCTCGCTACACATTCATATTCTCGAGGCTTATGATCCAGCGGATATGACCAGCATCAGAAAAGAAGATCGCGGAGCAGCACGCAGGTCCAGCCTCTCGTCGCCCGTCAGCGCGAGCGTCTCCCACCCGTGGATTGAAATTGTTCTCCCGGTCGGCGCGCCCATCTCTGCGATCTGATCGGTTCCCGCTGCTCTGAAGTGCACCAGAGCTTCAACGCTTGTGTTCAATCCTGTCGTGGGCGAAAAGACAACTTCATTCTCACCGGCATCGATCTGCACGATTCGCAGCCGGAGCTTTTGCGCCCAGGTAGTTTGCTCCAACAGGATCGACGTAGAGTGGGACCCGGTTGCAACCTGTGAGTTGAAGCTCGCGGCGGTCCGCCCGTCGCCCTCCACAGTGGCACGTGCGTACCCCACCTCTGAATCCGTGGTGGAGATCAGCCGGTACGCGGAGTGAGGTGGCAAATAGGCCACACTCGGAGCGGTACTTGACCCCGCAGCCGACATGTGAAACGTAAGCGGCCCGGTCTCGGAGCCATCGTCGCTGACCGTGAATACAATCGTGCCCGCTAGTACGATGACAAACACCTCGTCTTCTTCGGCGTGTCCCTCGATCTTCGAACCAGCGTCAAACTGATAGATCCGTAAGGAACGCAGGTGAGCGAAGCCGGTTTGCGATGGATCGATATCCACGGGACGGCGGGTGGGACCGGGAAGCCCGGGGATCTCGACAACGCGGTTGCTATCTGCCTGAATCAGCTTCACGGTCAGACTCAGGCGAACTGCGGCAGATAGGCTTTGTGCGCTTCCACCAGGTCTCGGGCCAGTAAAGTCGCCGCATCGGGATCATGCAAGGAACCGTCGGTCAGAAGAGCTTCTACCAACAGATCGAATTTACCGCTGAGTGCTGCCTCCACCGTAACCTCGATCGCGGCAATCTTGGACAACAACTTGGCCGTAAGAGCGGGCGGCAGCCCTTGCGAGTGGAGCGGCGTAAACCCGGCCGCACCCGCCGCAGCCGGCATCTCGAGTACCGCCTCGGCCGGCAGACCCGGCACTGCTCCTTTGTTTGGCATGTTCACCGAAAAAACTTCTCTCCGGTCAAGCAAAAGCGATTGCATGATTTGAACCAGCTGCTCCGACTCGCCTGGGACATTCTCGAAATAGGACGCTGGTAACGGATCGGAGGAACGCGCCACGGCCAGCATGTCGTCAAACCATTTGTCACCCAGCGCGATTCGTCCGTCGATCGAAAAAGCGTCCACGCCGAGCGTGCGTCCGAAGTATTGGCCGTGGGGAAAGCGCTCCGGATAAAACTCCGTGATATGGCGATCGATGGCCACAGGAAACACGTCATACCGATCGAAAATCGACCAGGCAAACGGGTCGTCCGAATACCGCGGCGGGCGACCGGTAACGACGTTGGGCCAATCCGTTTTGTCGCGAAGCTCCTGCTCCAGCAACGGCCGCTGTTCCTCCAATTTGTTTCTCATCATCGGCTTTGCGTCTTCACCGTTGCACCGGATGTGCGTCAGAAAGGTCAGGTGGTTCAGGCCCACGCCGAAGCTCGTAATGCATCCTTCATCCCGGCCCAGGAAACGCGCCAGCACGCCTTCCACATGGTGTACGCCATGACACAACCCGATCACGGGCACGCCCGTCTTTAGCCGTATGGCCCGGCACACCGCTGTCATCGGGTTGGAGTAGTTCAGAAAGACCGCGGCCGGGCATAACTCGCCTATGTCCTCGGCAATGGCAACCATCTGCGGAATCATGCGCATGGCGCGCGAGATTCCACCCGGCATCATCGTGTCGCCAACCGGCTGGTAAACACCGTGCTTTCGCGGAACCTGTACATCCAGTTCCCAGCCGCGCCGTCCGCCCACGGCGATGGTCGTGATGACGAAATCAGCTCCTGCTAGAACATCTCGACGATTCGTTGTTGCTTGCACCGGCAGCTGGACGTTTTTCAGAGTCAGCATCTTGCTGACCAGTCGATTTACGGCATCCAGCGTAACGGGATCGATGTCGACCAGCGCGATCTCCCACCGGTCGGCCTCTCCACTCAAAATAATGTCTGCCACCAGGCGCTGGGTAAACACCGTGCTGCCAGCGCCAATCAGGACGATCTTCAAACGGTCTTTCATGTTGTAGATGAATCGGGAGCAATAGCTGTCATTGTTTCTTAAAGTGGTCTTGGCCCATGGCCGCCCGTCCATGCCTGTGGATTCAGCGCATCTTGCGGGAGCGCGCCGTTCAGAACTTCCAGCGCATTGCGGGCGGCGCGCATGGCTGCTCCCAGCTTGCCGCGTCGTGTCAGCCCCGCTTGATGTGGAGTCAGCACCACGTTCTCGAGTTCGAACAATGGCGACTGAAACAGCGGTTCAACTTCAAAGACGTCCAGGCCGGCACCCGCAATGTGACCGTTCCTGAGCGCATCGACAAGCGCGTCTTCATCGATCAATTCTCCTCGCGCAATGTTGATCAAATAAGCGGAGCGCTTCATCAGGCTCAACTCCCTTGCTCCGATCATCCCCCGCGTTTCCGTCGTCAGAGCGGCAAACAAACAAACCACGTCCGATAGCCGCAGGACTTCCTCGAGCGAGACATACTGAACTCCAAGCTCTTGCGCGAGCGCGTCGTCCGGTGTCCGTGTGTGGGCAAGAATTCGTACGCCGAAGCCCAGTACGCGCCTGACAAACGCCCGGGCGATCTGGCCCAGACCGACAATGCCAACCGTTGCTCCGTGTAGATCCATGCTGGTGTGAGTACGATCGCACCATAACCCGGCTCTGATGGCTTGATCGCCTGTCCGAATCTGACGCACCACGGTAAGCATCAGTCCCATGGCAAATTCGGCGCACTGCTCGGCATTGGTGCCTTTCACATTGGTTACCAGCACCCCACGGCGCGTCGCCTCCTCGATATCGACATTGTCTGAGCCCGAGGTGTGCAATGCAATCACGCGCAGATCGGGCGCAAGCGATAAGGCATAGGCGTTTACACCGGGCACCCGGCCCATCACCACCGCTTGCGCTTCTCGCAGTGCCAGGCGATCGGCCGAACCAAGATCAGACCACGGTATGAGCCCCTCGACGCAGGTCACTTTATGACCGGTGCTGTTCAACGATTCCATCGCTTCCGGCAGAGTATGAAAGCTCTCTGAAATAACAACAATGCGAACTCGCTCCATCAATGCACGAAGCTCAAACTCTCTTTAAGGATCTCGAGGCCCTCTTCCATTTGCTCCGCCGTAACCACCAGAGGTGCCAGCAGGCGAATCACGTTCCCGAACGTTCCCGCTGAAATCAATAGGAGCCCGTGTTGATGACAGCGGTTCAACACGCGCCTGGTTTCTTCCTTTGCTGGTTGCTTGGTGTTTCTATCCATAACCAGCTCGAGCGCTCGCATTGCGCCCACACCTCGAATGTCGCCGATTAACCTAAACCGCTCGGCCCAATCGGAAGTTACGCGCTCAAACACTCGGCCCAACTCTTCTGCGTGCGCCGTCAGGTGCTCGGCTTCTAACGTTTCCCAGGCGGCTAAAGCGGTTGCACATGCAAGCGGGTTGCCTCCGAACGTACCGCCCAGTCCTCCCGGCAACGGCGCATCCATAATCTCCTGCTTTCCCGTCACGGCACCAAGCGGCAAACCACCCGAAAGAGACTTTGCAGTCACAATCAAGTCCGGTTCAAACCCAAAGCGTTCGCATGCAAACACCGGTCCCGTGCGTCCAAAGCCGGTTTGTACTTCGTCCGCAATCACCAGCACGCCGTGCTTCCGGCAAATCTCCAGAACCACCAGAAACCATTCCGGTGGCGGTACAACAAAGCCACCTTCCCCTAAGACCGGTTCGAAGATGACTGCGGCAACCGACTCGGATGCCACTTGGCGAAGAAAGAAATCCTCCAACTTCCGTGCACACTCGATATTGCATTCCGGATACTTCAGGTTGTACTCGCAGCGATAGCAATAGGCGTACGGCATCCGGTAGATTTCGGGGGCGAAAGGTCCGAAGCCTGCCTTGTAAGGGTGCGTCTTGCTCGTTAGACTCATCGCTAATTGCGTCCGCCCATGAAACGCATCGTCGAACGCAATGATCCCGCTGCGCCGCGTGTAAGCCCGGGCGATCTTGATGGCATTCTCCACGGCCTCGGCGCCGGTGTTCAGAAGAATGGTCTTCTTTCGTGATTCGCCCGGTGCGTTCTGGTTCAACTTCTCGGCCAGACGCACGTAACCTTCATAGGGCGTCACCATAAAGCAAGTGTGCAGGTAGTGTTCCGCCTGCTCGAGAATGGCGCCTATCACGGCAGGCGGGCGATGACCTTGGTTCAGGCATCCTATGCCGCCGGTGAAATCCAGGAAGTGATTACCGTCGATGTCCTGGATCATCGCGCCTTCTGCCCGTTCTACAAAAACAGGCAGAATTGTTGTAACTCCGCGCGGGACCGCAGCATCGCGTCGCTTCATCCACTCGACCGATCGAGGCCCTGGAATCGGCGTCACTAAACGGATGGACGAAGTTTTCATCCGGGAAACCAGATCAGCATAACCGCTCGGAATTCACTATAGCCGAATGGCTAGTGAGTTCGATATAAGTTTCCTGCTACTGATAAGTCAAATGCTTCAGAACCATTAGGACTAAGTTGTTAGCTGTGATGTCTACTTGCATGAAGTTCATACAGCCCTCTTCAGACTCAACATATTGCTGCATCCTTTTTACACATGAAGATGTCTTCCATACATGGGTGCGAGAGGACCACAAGCAGACCGGCATCGCCAGGCAGGACTTATTCTTACGTTTCGGTTACTCTTCGTGGCGGCTGTCTTGTTCGGGCAGGTAGTCGATGCAGCAACGATTTCTAAAGCGACTCTCGCGGCGTGGAGTCATGCAGTTGAATCCACTAAGCAAGGCGCTGCCCTTCCACTCGAATGCTCGAAGCCATCAGGCCGAAAGAACGGCGTCGGTCCCCGAAGCTTGAGTGATTCGCAAGTTTCGGAAGGTGATCCTCCTCCGCAGATTGAAGGTAAGGTGGAGGCGATACCGTCGGGGCTGATCCACTACTGGACCGGTAGAGTCACTATTCCTAGCGCTCAAGTGTCGGATCTGCTGGATGCTCTGCAAGACTACAATTCATATTCAAAGCTCTATGCGCCGGCCATTGTAGATTCGAAAATGCTCACTCGTCGTGAGAACGAATATGTCTACAAATTAAAACTGGTCTCAAAGGAATTTGGAATCAAGGCAGGGCTGCTTGCGACCTTTCATACCGACTATCACCAGACAAGCAGGTTGCAAGGCTACAGCATTACAGAAGCTGTGGAATTAACGGAGCTCAAAAACCCCGAAACTCATGGTGAGGAGGTGCTGTCAGCCGACGATGCCCACGGATATGTGGAAAAGATCTTCACCTTGATTCGTTACCGCGAATCGGAGGGTACTGTCGTAGTGGAACTGAAAAGCCTGGTTCTCAGCCGTGGCGTTCCTGCTTCTGTTCGGTGGATGATCGTTCCCGTACTCCAGCGGTTCACGCGCCGAACAATGGATTCCACACTCGAGCGGCTTAGAGATCGTGTTCAAAACACCCAACCTCTGGAGATAGCGACAAAATAGCTTCACGTTTGGCGTCGGACGTTAGTAGCAACGACCCAAATACGAATACAGCGTTGGTCATTTTTCCTCCAACCATGGGATCGGATGACCCAATCGGCGGGAAACCCCACGAAGCTCTTCTCGCTTCGATCGTCCGCACAATCTCGCCCAACTCTGCAAGCCGACGGCGTTTCGTAGGGAGGCATCGCCGCGGCCAGTTCAAAGGACTGCTCGATCTCCTTTTCGCTCTCTCCACTATCTCTGAAGAGCGAAGACACCAGCCATCCCGACTCTTGCTCGCTTCCTATGAATCGAGGCATTCCTCTTCCTCGACCTCGGAGACTGTATCGGGAGGCAGTAACGCGCCGTGTAGAAATGGACCTTCATAGAACGATCTATTCCAATAATCTGGAATCGTGAGCGGCGTGGGAGCAAGAACTCGTATTCTCCTTTGATCTGCCAGTCCTCTATAGGCAGGGCATTCAGGCCGCTGAGGGCTGCTATCTCCAGCAAGATTCCGTAGCTACCAAGACTAACGATCTGAAGCGCGGTCGAATAACTCTCGCTGCAAGCCACCAAACCTCGATCCAGATAAATGTCAACTACCTGGAGAGCTGCGGGTTTGAAATCGTGCCGGCTTAAACGAGACTCCCGGGAGTGAACATCACTGCGTTCTTACTCGCCCTTCTTCATCTGCCAGCGTCCGAGTATGAGATTGTTTGTTTGGTGAAACTTGTTGGAGGCGCGGGGCGGGATCGAACCGCCGAATAAAGGTTTTGCAGACCTCTGCCTTACCACTTGGCTACCGCGCCAACGGATTGGTCTCATTGCAAAGTAACACAGGTCGAAGCTGGCTCAGTCGGTCGCGTTTCACTCCGCGAAGCGAATATCTGGCCATCCACACGCTCTTCCTGCGATTGCTCGGCTTGATCTATGCCCTGGCGTTCGGCTCACTTGGCATCCAGGCACTCTCGCTCTTCGGATCGAACGGCATCGCCCCGATCGGCCCATTCCTGGCCGAAGCTCGCGCCACGTACGGGTGGCAGGTTTACTCGAGCATCCCTACCCTGCTCTGGTTCAACGCGTCCGACGGGTCGATCTTGCTGCTCGCTGCTGGCGGTCTCTTCGCGGGCCTGCTGCTGACTGCCGGCAAGCTTTCCCGCGTGGCTGCGCTCGTTTGCTGGGCTTGCTATCTCTCGCTTGTCAGCGCCGGCTCGCCTTTCACGAACTTCCAGTGGGACGCACTCTTGCTGGAGGCGGGATTCCTCGCTCTGTTCTACGGATCACCGCTTCTGGTT
Organism: Amazona versicolor; assembly: GCA_034782995.1. Lineage (NCBI taxonomy): Eukaryota > Metazoa > Chordata > Aves > Psittaciformes > Psittacidae > Amazona > Amazona versicolor. The sequence goes on along the minus strand of JAVHMZ010026691.1, from coordinate 10,659 downwards.
TGGGGCTATCGTCTCCTGCTATTCCGCTTACTCTTCGAATCCGGTTGGGTCAAGCTCAGTTCCGGAGATCCATCCTGGCGCAACTTTCACGCGCTGCGATATCACTTCTTCACGCAGCCGTTGCCCATGCCGCTGGCGTACTGGTTCCATCACCTGCCGCCTTCTGTCCTGGACGCGATCACGGTCATCACGCTGTTTCTCGAGCTGGTGGTTCCTGTCTTCTTTTTCTTTCCACGGCGCCTTCGTTTGATTGCTGCCGCACTCTCCGCTTTGCTTCAAGTGGCCATCCTGCTCACCGGCAATTACGGCTTCTTCAACTGGCTGACGCTCGCTCTGATTCTGTGGCTTCTGGATGACCGTGCACTCGGGTCCATCCGGCGCAGCATGAAGCCGCAACCGGATCCCGCTCGCGCACTCCGCTATGCGCTGAGTGTCGCGGCGGCCGTTCTTCTGATATTTCAACTGCAGCAGCTGTACAGCGCGCTGCTGCCGGCTGCGCGCTGGGCCAGGCCTGCGCCCATGCTGTCCTTCAACATTGTCAACAGCTATGGCTTGTTTGCTGTCATGACAACCAGTCGGCCTGAGCTGGAGCTGGAGGGTTCGATGGACGGCTCAGCCTGGCGGGCTTATACGTTCCGCTACAAACCTGGCCCTACCACCCGGCCTTTGCCCATCACAGCACCGCACATGCCGCGGCTCGACTGGCAGATGTGGTTTGCGGCACTCGGCGGTTATGCCGAGAATCGCTGGGTAGGCAACTTGATCTACCGATTAATGACCGGAGATCGCTGGGTAACTTCATTGCTTGCTCAACCGCTTCCGTTCCCTGTTAAACCGCCGCGCTACATGCGCGTCAAGCTCTATCACTATCAATTCACGGATGCAGTGCAGCGAGCTCGGACGGGAGCGGTCTGGACTCGCACCGATGACGGCGTCTGGTTCGGTCCCGTGTCCCTCACCGGCCGCTGATACTTGGGACAGCCGGCCTTTAAGCCACCGCAAACTCGCTTAACTTGTCCCGAATCGATTGCGGAACATCAGCCAAGACTTCGCACGCAAATTCGTCGTACTCCCTCGATATAACAGCCGCGCGATCGTGCAACAAGCTTAGGGCACGTCCTTCGCCAAGGGGTAGACGAAACCGCGCTCGCAGGACGGGGTCGTCTTTGAGACCAGCATCGATCGCCACGAGAAGGTCGTCCAAACCGGTTCCGTCCCGGGCGGAAACAGGGACGGTGGCTGACGCCTGGTGCCGCGCTACCAGACCCGGCAAGAGCATTGCCAGGTTGTCCTCCTGACACTGGTCCACCTTGTTCAGTACGAGTATCTGCGCCGTGTCTTCAGCGCCAATCTCTTCGAGCACTCTCGTCACGTGGCGGGCCTGCTCTGTCGCGACAGGCGAGGTGGCATCCACCACATGCAATAGCAACACCGCGGCTGTGACCTCCTCGAGTGTCGCCCGAAACGCATCCACCAGCGTCGTAGGCAGATTGCGGACGAACCCGACCGTGTCGCTCAGCAACACGCGACGTCCACTGCGCAGGCGGACTTGCCGAACAGTGGGATCCAGTGTCGCAAACATGCGCGCGTCGGCCAGCACTCCCGCGCCCGTCAGCCGGTTGAACAGCGTTGATTTGCCGGCGTTTGTGTAACCCACTAAACTGATGGTCGACAAAGGAACAGACTGCCGTTGCGATCGCTGCACGCCGCGCGTCGCGCGCACCCGTTCGATATCGTTCTTTAATTTACTGATGCGCGCACCGATGCGACGCCGATCTGTCTCGAGCTGTGTCTCGCCTGGGCCTCGCGTTCCAATGCCACCACCCAGGCGCGACATTTGCGAGCCGCGGCCCGCCAGGCGAGGAAGCAGATAGTTCAGCTGTGCCAGTTCAACCTGCAGTTGCCCTTCACGAGTCCTGGCACGGCTGGCGAAAATATCCAGAATCAGTTGCGTGCGATCGATTACTTTACTCTCCAGCTGACGCTCTAAATTGCGCAGTTGCGTCGGAGTGAGTTCGTGATTGAAAACCACCGTCTCTGCCTCTTCGGCTTGCGCTCGTTGCCTGATCTCGAGTACCTTCCCGGAGCCCACCAGTGTGGCAGCATCCAGGCTTTTGCGCGCCTGCATGATCCGGGCCACGACTTCACCGCCCGCGCTTTCCACAAGGGTGCGAAGTTCATCGAGCGACTCGTCCGCAGGGCCACGATCTTCCAGAATCTCGGTCGCGTCGTTGTGGTGTGACTTCGCGTTGAACTCCACACCGACAATCAGCGTTCGTTCACGCGCCGCCTCTGCGATGACGAGGCGTTTAGGAATGATCGGTCTCCACGACGTCCGAGAGCATGATGGGAGCGCCCGGCGCTTGTGTCAGGCCGGTAGCCAGGCCCGCAGCGGAAGCTCCTGCAGGCAGACGTGGCGCAACCACGGTCGAGATTGCATGCTTGAAGATCAACTGCTCCTGATTGTTTGCTTCGAGCACAACGGAGTATTTGTCGAAACTCCTGATTCGGCCTGAAAGTTTTACCCCGCTCATGAGATAAATCGTTAAAAATGTACGGTCTCTGCGGGCGTTATTCAAGAAGACCTCTTGAATATTCTGAGCTGTCTTTTCCATCCTGATTGGTCCTGATCCGCCGCAATACGGCTGGTGGTGCTTCCAAATGTAATGGATCTAAATTTTGGATGGGGAGTTTCAGCAGTGGTTTTCGCTTAAGTTTGCCTGGGACGGATCGCTCGTTGGGGGGAGGCGGCGCGCTATCGTGAGATCTGCATGGCTGAAGCGTCGGCACCCAGCGTCGCGCGCCCTCTTGCGGATCAATGGGGACGCTCGGTGGCACTGATCAGCGTCACCATCGGCTTGATCCTGGCGGGCGTGAAGATCCTGACTGGCCTGCACGCCGGCTCAGCAGCGCTGTTTTCGGATGGCCTCGAGAACGGAGGCGATGTCATCTCCGGGGCCATCGTATATGCCGGCTTGTCGCTGGCAAGCAAACCGCCCGATCAGGAACATCCTTACGGGCATGGCCGTTATGAAACGCTCTCGAGCCTGGCGATCGTAGGCATCCTGCTACTTACCGGCGCCGGATTGTGCGCCAACAATCTTCTCCACTTTCAGGAGAGTCATCCCATCCCGCCCTTTGCACTTTGGATCTTGCTGGGTGCGGGCTCCGTGAAAGTGCTATTGGCCGTTACAAAGCTGGTTGCTGCAAACCGCACGCAAAGCACAGCCCTCCGCGCCGACGCGTGGCACGATGTCACCGACCTGCTTTCAACCGCTGTGGCTGCCATCAGCGTAGCTCTGACGGTCCTCGATCCAGTTCGTTTTGCTTACGCTGATCGCATCGGCGGGCTTGTCATCGGATTGCTGATCATCTTTCTTTCTCTCGGCTTGCTGCGCTACGTACTTTTGCAATTGCTGGACACGATGCCCGAACCGGCGCGTCTGGCCGAGATCCGCGACGCGGCCCTGAAAGTTCCCGGCGCCCTGGGCATTGAGAAGTGCTGGGCGCGCCGCACGGGTATGCGCTATCACGTGGATTTGCATCTCGAGGTGAATGGCGATCTGACCGTCCGGGACTCCCATCACATTGCTGCCGCTGTCCGGCAACGTATCAAAGCGCTTCTGCCCTGGGTTGCGGATGTTCTGGTTCACGTTGAGCCATCGCCGCAGTCGCAAGCGATCGAATCGACGCATGGATAACAGGCAGATCGCCGGACTGCTTTCGGAAACCGCAGACCTGATGGAGGTCGCCGGTGAGGATGGCTTCCGCATACGCAGCTATCGCAACGCGGCGGCCGCGGTCGCTTCGCATCCGGAGAGCGTGGCGTTGATCGTGGCAGATCCGGAGCGGTCGGTGACTGAGATTGCGGGCATCGGCAAAGGTTTGTCATTTGTGTTGGCCGAGATTGTGGCGCGAGGTTCTTTTGAACGCCGTGACCAGATGCTGGCACGCTATCCGGCATCGGCTTTGGAACTGCTCAAAATCAGCGGTCTCGGGCCGAAGAGCATTGCGTTGCTCTACGAGCATCATGGCGTTAAATCGGTGGACGACCTGGAACGGATCTGCCGCGAAGGCAAACTGCGGCAGTTGCCTCGCATGGGGGCCAAGCTCGAAGAGAAGGTATTGCGTGGCATTGAAGCCTATCGCAAGAGCGCCGGCCGTTTCTTATTGAGTTTCGGCTGGCGCCTGGCCGATGATCTAGGCGCTCAGTTGCGGGCCGTCCATGGTGTTCAGCAGGTTGAGCCAGCCGGTTCCTTGCGGCGCGGGCGCGAGACGATCGGCGATCTGGACTTGATGGTGACCGGTTCCGGCGCGCCTGCCGTTCTCGACTTTATGGTGAAGCACCCGCTGACACAGGAAGTGTTGGGCCAAGGCGAAAACAAGGCCAGCGTTCTTTATGGACTCGAGCGGATCCAGGTGGATGTCCGCGCGCTGCCGCATGAAAGCTTCGGCGCCGCAATGCAATACTTCACCGGCAGTAAGGAGCACAATGTCGGGCTGCGCACCCAGGCGCTACGGCAGGGACTGTCCCTGAACGAGTATGGGCTGTTCACGCTGGAGACGAATGAACGGGTTGCGGGAGCCGATGAGGCCGAGATCTATCACAAGCTCGGTTATGCATGGATACCTCCCGAGCTTCGCGAGAGCTCCGGCGAACTGGATGCGGCGCTGACCGATTCGCTTCCCAAACTGATCGAAGTGGGAGACTTGCGCGGGGATCTGCACATGCACACCACGGAGAGCGATGGCAAAGCCTCGCTCCGCGAGATGGCCGAGGCGGCCGCTGCGCTTGGCTACGAATACGTTGCCATCACCGACCATTCCAAATCACTGGCGATGATCAACGGTCTGGATGAAGAGCGCGTGGTGAAGTTCGCTCAACAGGTGCGCGAACTCAACCGCGACGGTCTTCCGGTGCGTATCTTCTCGGGCCTTGAATGCGACATTCTGCGTGATGGCAGCATGGATCTGGCGGAAGACGCACTCGCTGAGCTTGACCTGGTGATTGGCAGCGTTCATAGTTACTTCAATCTGGAGGCGTCTGAGATGACGGACCGGCTACGGCACGCGCTTGACTCTCCCTCGCTGCGCGTTCTTGGCCACGGCACGGGCCGCATTCTTCTGCAACGCGAGTCCTACGCCTTCAATTTTGACGAGATCGCTCGCGTGGCGACAGAGCGCGGTGTGGCTCTCGAGATTAATGCCAGTCCTGAGCGGCTTGATTTACCCGCCCACTTTGTCCGTGCAGCCAAGCGGCTGGGCTCGAAATTCATCATCTCGACAGACGCCCACCGGCCGTCTCATCTGGGCAACATGCGATTCGGGGTCATCACGGCCCGACGTGGATGGTTGGAAGCCGGAGATGTTTTGAATACCCGGTCTGCTGATGCCTTTCAGGCAGCGATACGCCGGGAACGATCGCAACCAGTCTAGTGCGCCAACGCCCGCATGGCAGGGCCCGGTTGATTGGTGAGCAGAAACTTACCGCCGCTCTCGGCTGCTACCCAGAAGTGATCGCGGCTCAAGAGTTTGCTGGCCCGGTCCAGGCCGTGGCGGTCAACGACAAAATACTGACGGGCCAACGCCTGCCACCGCTTCACGAACGTCTCGTCGTCCAGAAAGACGTTGGGAGCGCCCGGAGCATACGAGCCATAGATGAGATTCTGCACGCGCCCATTCAAGAGGGAGGCCCGGCGATTGGTGTAGAAGAAGATGGAGGAGAAATCGTAATAGTGGTGATCGACAATCAGCTCACCGCCTGGCGCACGTAGCAGTGCTTCGGCAAGCGGCCTGGATGAGAGGTATGGATCAAACACAACCATGGCGAGCCGGGCGGCGTGGAAGAACAGAACCATCATCAGCGCTGCCGCAAGATAGGCGCCGCTTCCCTTCCGCCGAAAGGTGCCGACGGCGCCGATCGCGAACGCGCATCCAGCGATAAGGAGTGGCAGCCGCAGATAGGCGAACGACTCGATCGTCAAGTCTTCCATATGCCCGAGCGACAGTGTATAAGCGTTCGGATTTTCTGTCAGCGCACCCGAGATGTCGCCCGGCGTTGGCAGGCCGTGCACCCGTATGAGGATGGCGAGGCAAGCGCAAGCCGCGAGCGCCGCCACGGCCGTCAGCGAGGCGGTTCCCCAGTTCAACACTCGTTGTTTGCTCGCCATGGCGGAACCGAGCAGCAATGCCAAGGCAGGGTAACAGGGCATCGAGTAGTATTCCTGCGTGGTCGAAAAGGTGAAGAAGACCAGCACGCATCCCGCCATGCAAAGGGACATCAACCGCAAGCGCCCTGCCCGGTCGACAGGCTTATAAGAAAGACGAAAGACAGCGGGAAGATAGACGCTCCACGGAAACAGCCAAAGTAAGTGGAAGCCCCAGAACAAGGGCCGCGGCACCGTATCGTAGTCCCGAGGGAATCGCAGATTCAGGAATCGTAAGAGCTGTTCGTTGATGAAGTAGAACCAGAAGAAGCCGTGGTACTGGCCGCGAATGCTGCGAAGTGTGAAGTCGAAATAGGGTGGATTGCGGACGATGGCAAGCAGGTGCCAGGGAGCGGCGATGACGAGAGCGATCGCCAGGCCGGTGAAAGGCCGCAGCCGGACATAGGTTTCTCTCCTGAGGAGCTGGCGTGTCAGGACGAGGTAGATCAGCCCGGCTCCGATGGGAAACACCGCGCCGATCAAGCTCTTCCAGAGCAGCCCCACACCAATGCAAGCGGCAAACAACGCCGCCCAACGTTGAGGATGAGGTTCGTTCTCCTCCATGGCACGCAGAAAGCTCCACATCGAAAGCGCAACGGTGCCGGTCAACATCACATCGGGGATGAGAATGCGGGTGAAGAGAAACAGACCGACACAAGTGGAGATACAGAGGCCCGCATAGAAAGCGGCTCGCCGGCCGAACGCCCAATGGCCCATGGCAAAGGTAACGGCGGTGAGCAGGACAGATGCGACGACCACGGGGATGCGCGCGGCCCAATCGTAGGGACCGAAGACGCGGAAGCAAAGCGCGATCAACCAATAGAGGAGAGGACTTTTTTCAAGGTAGGGAATGCCGTCGAGGCGGGCAGTGACCCAGTCGCCTGAGGTCAACATATTGCGCCCGATCTGTGCCTGCACGGCATCGACATCATCCATCAGAGACGGCGGCGAGAGGGAGCATCCCGCATAGATAGCGGCCGTGATCAGCAGCACCAGGAGAAAGGTAGCGTTGGTTGAAAGCGTGAAGCGGTTGAAGGGAAGAGAGCCGTGGACATCCGCGGGCCGACTGGAAGAGATGTTCGAGATAGAACCAGGATAATCGCCTGAACAGCCAACCTGCTGCGGCTATTCGACAGGCTTTGCGAAGGCGACGTCAGGGTTGATGCTGTCGACATAACAGCTGTAGCAGCGTTCGCGGAACAGATTCGCAATTTCGCTTTCGCCGAGCGGCCGGGCTGCGTCCGGAAGTTTGATCCACTTGAGGACGGCCTGATCGCGCTGTTTTTCGATATCGATGTCTTCAGGGTTTGAGTCGCGATCCGACTTGACGTCCGGCACTGAGGGAACCGGCAACAGGCGCAGCCCGAAGACAGTGGAGAAGAAGCGATAAGCCACCTGGCGCTTGGAAGGGCCATAGTCATGCCTGCCCTCGGGGAAGTGAACGTTCGAGGGTGGGAGCGCCGCGGGAAACAGCGTGTAGATCTGACGTACGAGCGGGAAGTCTTCCGCCGGAAAGTGTTTCGTCCAGTCGTCACCATCGGAGACAATCAAGAGCGGCCGCGGAGCAATGGAGGCAGCGATCTCGACATTGGTTGACCGGGAGCCATCGGGAAGGTCATGGACGGGCATGCCATCTTCGCAGCGCTCGTGGCCGGTGTAGTGAGAGCTGACCATCACAACGGGCATGCTGGCATGGATGCGGTTATCAACAGCAGCCAGGTAGATGGCCTGGGTAGCGCCGCCCGAGGCACCGGTGACGCCGATATGGTTATCGTCGACATCCGGCAGAGTGGATACAAAATCCAGTGCGCGTATGCTATCCCAGAGTTGCAGTTGCAGCACGTTGGGCGCGCTATGACTCACTTGTTGCGAATCGCCCCAGCCGACCATGTCGTAAGTAAAAACCACGGCCCCCATGCGTGCCAATTGAGCGCAGAGGATCTGGTTTTCCGGCCGTGCCCGGGCGTACCAGAGCTTGTCTTTGAAATGCCCATGAGGTACCAGGATCGCTGGATGACGGCCGTTCCCCGATGTCAGAGGGCGATACAGATTACCGAAGACGTAGAACCCGGGAGCTGACTCAAAGGCGACATCGGAGACCGAGAACCCCTCGCGCTTGCGCACGTGGGCGATCTGCGCGTGAAGAGCAGAGCGGGCCGGTAGCGGGTCTAACTGCGCGCCCACAAGGATCGCTTGCCGAACGCGGGCCGCGTGGGCCAGCCACTCTGACTGAGACCCCACCGGGGTGGCGTTATCGGATTTTCGAATCAGCGTGTAGGAGGCGACCGGAGTGAGTAGCAGCCAGACGAACGAGAGTAACTTCAGCAAATTGGGGCGAAACCGGGCCAACTCTACGAGGACGACAGAATGCGAGACGAAGGTTACAAACTGGTAATAAACCCTGGTTCTCAAGCAGGAGCCGGGCAGCGTGCCAGCCGATAGACCTTTTCCATCAGCTGTTCGGACTTGAAGGGTTTGGAGAGATAGTCATCCATACCCGCAGCCAGGCAACGCTGCCGGTCTTCTTCCCGGGCATTGGCAGTCAGAGCCAGAATCGGAATGCGCGTGCGGCCCGAAAGTTCTGCCTGCCGGATGCGGGTGGCGGCTTCCGGACCGTCCATGCGCGGCATCTGCATATCCATGAGGATGAGATCGTAGCTTTGATGTTTCCAGGAGGCGACGGCTTCGGCACCGTTGGAGACCACTTGCACCTGACAGTTGGCTCGCTTCAACATCTCGAGGACGATCTTCTGGTTTACAACGTTGTCTTCGGCGAGCAGGATCTGGAGCGAAGGTCCGTCGGGCGCGGGGAGCGTGGATGGAGTATCGACCACTTCGATCGGAGCACCGGCGCGGGGCCGCGCCGCAAACAGATCGGCGGCCGTTTCCAGCAGCTGTCTGGTGGAGACAGGCTTCAAGAGGAAGGTGATGCCGAGGGCGCGACACTGCTCCACGTGCTCGTTGAGATTCTTCGATGTGAGCAGCATGATGACAGGGTTGGCGCCGCCCTGCACGCGCCGGACTAAGTCGAAGCCATTCATCGCAGGCATGTCGGAATCGACTACCAGCATGTCGAAGGCCTGACCCGATTGTTCGGCCTCGGCGAGTGATTGAAGAGCTGCCTGGGCCGACTTCTCCTGGCAGACTTCGATGTCGCATCCGCGAAGCGCGGCACGCAGATTGTTCAGATTGGTTTCGTTGTCGTCTACCATCAGCAGACGTTTGCCGCCGAGCTGCTTCTGATATTCCAGTGTTGCGTCGGCTTGCTGGGATGGCAGAGCGGGCACACGGGAAAGCTTGACGGTGAAGAAGAAGGTGGAACCACTGCCGGGCTTGCTGGTGACTTGAATGCGACCGCCCATCATCGAGACCAGTTGAGAGGAGATGGTGAGCCCGAGCCCGGTGCCACCGTATTCCCGGTTAATCGAAGCGTCGGCTTGCGTGAACGCCTGGAAGATTTCACTTTGTTTTGCGAGAGGAATGCCGATGCCGGTGTCGCGGACGGAGATGCGAAGCTCTACCTCCTGCGGATTGGAATCGATCAAGTCGCAGCGCAGTTCCACTTCGCCTTTGCGCGTGAACTTCAGTGCATTTCCAAGCAGATTGATGATGATTTGCCGAAGCCGAGTGCGATCTCCCCGCACCTGTTCGGGTACGTCGGCGGCGATAACGTAGAGCAGCTCCAGATTTTTCTCGTGGAACTGGAAGGCAAAGGAGCGAATGGCGTCGGTAATCAGGCGATGCAGGGGTAGATCGACTTGTTCGAGCACCAGTTTTCCGGACGTAATCTTCGAGCAATCGAGAATATCGTTGATGATGCCGAGGAGGCCCATGGCGGAGTCGTTCATGACGGTTAAGTATTCACGCTGAACGACGTTGAGCTCGGTTCCAAGCGCCAATTCGATCAGGCCGAGAATGCCATTCATGGGAGTACGAATTTCGTGGCTCATGTTGGCGAGGAACTCCGATCTGAGCCGCGACGCTTCCCGGGCCTGTTCAAGCTGAGCAGCGTGATTACGCGTCTGCAACTGCAGGTTGCGGGTGACTCGATAGAGGTGACTTGCAACGGCGAGGCCGGCAACGCACAAAGCAATGACGACTGGCCATGGCAGACACAAGGTATCAGACACGCGAAGGGTGCCTCCGATGCACCGCAACAGTCGTCATGTTGCTGTATCGACGAGCGTTGCCTGTGAGTTCACGGTAAGTTTTCAAGAATTGTCCTAAGTGAGCGTGGCTGAGACAGACGGCACTGGGGCAGACGGCATCGGACACACATCGTTAGACACACGTGTCGTGCGGGCTGTGCCTGGCGATTCAGTTCCGACGGGGTTTAGGGCCTAGGCAGCCGGTTTTTTGACCGGTTTGCCCTCCGTTTTCGTCTCCCGGGCGACCGTTTTCGGGGTCGCGGCGGGTGTTTCGGCTGGTTTCGCCGGTTTCGGGGCAGGTGTCG
>JAVHMZ010026690.1:0-71721 GCA_034782995.1 Amazona versicolor | reverse complement strand
CCGCCGGTGGAGGAAGCAGGGCGGCACGTCCGGGACGGAGCTCGGTAACCTGGACCGCATCGGCGGCTTTGCCCCAAAGGATTCCGGAGATGGAAGACTGGGGATCAGGAGGAGCAGAGAACTGTTCGAGAAGAGCCTGAAGGAAAGAAGGCGAGAAACGGACAGTCACGAGAGTGGTTGGTGGAGCGATCGGGTTTTTTAAAGACCTCTTGATTATGGCCGATTGAGATACGGCGCCTCGAGATCGGGAGTCTGCCTGCATCTATCTCCACATGCACCCGGGACACCGGCATGATGATCCCTGTCGTTGCAAAGAGAACCGGTGCGTTAGCCTGACGTCGGTGGAGTCAATTCCTCGAGAGGTGGTCGACGCAACGCTGCGTGCCCAACTGCCGTTTTTCGGTATTGCCTGCCTAACCCTGCTGGCCGGCGTTTCGGCGCTGCTGCTTTGGCGGCTTCGCTCGCGGGACCGGCTGTTGCTCTGGGTAGGCGTCTTCTCTGTTCTGTATGCGACTCGCTTGCTTATTCAGAACGAACTGGTGCGCGCCGCCTTGAACAGTCCCGGCGATCAGTTTGTGCCCTGGGTGCTTGCCATTACCTATGGAATCAATGTTCCTTATGCCCTTTTTGCTCGCGAACTGCTAGGCCAGGGCTGGAGACGAACACTTACGATCTGGCTTTGGCTGGACGTGGCATTTGCAGCTGTGGCCATTCCTTCGGCGTTCCTGGCGCACCGGCATTACTGGACTTATGTGCTGAATGGAGTTCTGGTGGTCAGCGGGACGATAGCAGTTCTGTTGAATGTCCTTCTGGAACGCAAAAAGGCTTCCAATCCACTGGCAGCGTCTTTCCTGTGGCCGCTCGTTACTTTTGGCGTGTTCGTCGTTCTCCAGAACAATGGCCTCAGGCCGGCCGGGTTTGATGTGGAACCTGTCGGCTTTCTGGTGCTGCTGGCCGGGCTGGCCTCCATTGCGATAAGAAGAGCGCTGGCAACCGAGCGAAGATTAATCGACGTAGAACAAGAGCTGGCAACAGCGAGGCGAATTCAGAATTCCATCATCCCCGAGAAAGCGCCTAATCTTCCGCGCGTGACGGTTGCGATGCGCTATCAACCCATGACGTCGGTGGCCGGTGACTTCTTCGATTTCATGACGGTTGGAGAGCATTTGCTTACCATTCTGGTGGCCGATGTTTCCGGCCACGGCGTTCCCGCAGCCCTGGTGGCGTCCATGCTGAAGGTTTGCTTCGCGGCTCAACGGGAAAGGGCGAACAATCCGGCGGCTATTCTGGCCGGGTTGAATGAAATGCTTCGCGGTAGCGTCGGTGGCCAGTACGTAACAGCAGCCTGTGCTGCCGTCGATATGGAAGCGCGTTCCATCACGTATGCAGGCGCTGGTCATCCTCCAAGCTTTTTGTTTCGAACGGAAGGGAGAAGCGTGCTGGAACTATCGGAGAACGGCCTCTTTCTTGGTCCTTTCCCGGGGACGTCCTACTCGAACGTATGTGTCCCCCTTCATAGCGGAGACAGCTTACTTCTCTATACAGACGGCATCGTCGAGGCACAGGCGTTGGACGGAGAGGAATTCGGGCGCGAGCGACTGCAGGCATTGCTGCTGAATGCGGTAGGTAAACAACCCACAGAGTCTCTTGATTTGCTTTTCCAAAAGATCTCGGGATCTGAACAACAGGACGACTGGACTGCAGTGTTGGCGCACTTCGAGTGATGGCCGCTCAAGATCGCGTCTTTACGCTCGGCATATAGCTCGCGAAACGATCGGCAATTATCTGACGGCCTTGCCGTGGGCGGATGAGGTAAATGCGCCGGTTGAGCTGTAGCCAGGGCAGGGTCTTGAATCGGATGGAAGGCAACACGTAGTGACGAGCACTGGAGGCCACAATGCCCACACCCAGCCCGGCGTCTACCAGTCCGAGAAGCGTGTTTGGTTCGGTGACTTGCTGCACCACTTCGGGAACGAAGCCGGCCCTGGTACAACCGGCAAGAAAACGAGTTTTCTCTTCCGGAACAGTCGAGTGCGACAGGAGGATCCAGGGAATGCCGTGGAGGTCGGCAGGAGCGATGTGGCGCTTTCGCGAAAGGTGGTGGGCGATGGGGATTGCCAGCAGGTATGGTTCTTCGGCAATACAGGTGTTTTCAAGGGCGTTACTGGTGGAAGCAACCGAGATGAAACCGAGATCGACCCAACCCGCCTCTACCGCCTCGATCTGAGACGTCGACCTCATGTTGCGCAACTCCAATGCCACATCCGGATAGTCGGCAACGAAGCGGCGCAATACAGACGGCAGTATTCCATTCGACATGGCGCCACTCACGAAAGTGATGGAGAGTGTTCCGGTTTTGCCCAGCGCTCGCTGATCTGCCTCATCAGCGATGCGATCGGCATGGGCGAGTAGTTTTTGCGCCTGGCTCAGCAGCCATTTGCCGGATTCGGTCAGGCGGACGCGCTGCCGTTCGCGGAAGAATAGCTCCATTCCGACTTCTGTCTCAAGGCGGCGTATCTGACGGCTTAGGGGAGATTGAGAGATGTGCAGCCGTTCGGCCGCCTTACCGATGTGCTCCAGCTCAGCGGCTGTGACGAAGGAGCGAAGCAAACCCAGATCCATGGTGACCGTTACTTAGAGAGATGTCAGTGAAGTGGCTTGCAAGTTCATACTTACGCGGTCTGAACTACAGCTTGTTCCGTCTTTGACAACAATATCTCAACCGGAGATGATGCCAGGGAGGAAGTGGTCTGCGAATGAACAAAATCTGGCATATCAAGCCCCCACGCTTCACTGCGAGTCTGCTATCGCTGCTGCTGTTGTCAGCCGTCTATGCCGAGCAGCCTCCTGTGTTCTCAGCCGGAGGGCCGGACGCAGCTGCTTATGGAGCGGCAGAACACTTCCCGGTTGGGTCCCCGACAACGTTTTTTGAGCAGAAATTCATGGTTGGTTCATTCAGCCATTTCGATCTGCTGTTTCCTGCAAGATCGTTAGCGCCAGCGAGTAGCGCCTGGAATTTTCAAAGACCGAGTACGTTTCCGGAGATCACTTATGAGCGCGGTGGCAATCACTATTCGTTGCAGGATTATCTTTCGCGGCTGCCAATTACGGGGTTGCTGATAGCCAAGGACGATCAGATCTTTTTCGAAGGCTATCAGTACGGCCGAACCGATCGCGACCGCCTTACCTCGCAATCCATAGCGAAAACAATCGTGGCGATGTTGACGGGCGTGGCGCTTTCCGAACATGCCCTCGCTTCGTTGACGGATACCGCCGAGATGTACGTACCGGAGTTAAAAGGCTTCGATTATGGAAAGGCCAGAATTCGAGACTTGCTTCATATGTCGTCCGGCATGTCGTGCGAATCCTTGAACTCGCCGTCGGAGAGCATTAGTCTGGACAGGCTTAAGCACGAGTGCAAGCACGCTGTTGCCGAGGGCACGCGGTTTCAGTATTCCGCAGAGGATTCGGAACTGCTGGGGCTGATTTTGACACACGGCGTTCGAATGCCTTTGACAAATTATCTGGACGACCGGATCTGGAAGCGTATCGGCACGGAAGCGAACGCAACGTGGATGATTGACGCGAGCGATCGTGAAACTCCATTTTGTTGTTTCAATGCAGTTTTGCGCGATTATGCGAGGTTTGCGAGGCTCCTGGCGTTCGATGGTGCCTGGAACGGAAAACAAGTGATCCCGAAGCAGTGGATATTGGATGCAAGTACGGTCAGCGAATCTGATCCTCAACTTGCGCCCGGAAAGTCCACTCGATTCTTCGGATATGGCTATCAGATGTGGATTTTCCCAGGAGAAAGGCGGATGTTTGCAATGATCGGTTCGAACGGCCAGCGTATTTTCGTCGATCCACAGTCGAAGCTGATCCTGGCTCAGACGGCGGTGATGGTGAAATCAATCGATCCCAAAGTAGACGCCGAGATGATCGCGTTGTGGATGGCGCTCGTCCGTCAGTTTGGGTGATCGTGAATCGACTCTCCACCAAAATTCTGTGATCGAATAGTGAGGAGAGTCTTACCTCCGGGAGTTTCTACCTGAGCCGTGTGGCGAACGACGCATCTCCGCTGATTCTGACCTTGTGCCTGGAGGAGAGTGCGGCGCGGTACTTCGCTGACTTGCGGCAGACACATTTCCCGCCGGAGTTGAACATCGTGCCTGCGCACGTAACGCTGTTCCATCACTTGCCGGGAGCGCAGATTGAAGGGATCGTCGACACCCTCAAGAGGGAATGTGAAGCCGTAAATTCAGTGAAGCTGGAAGTGACTGGCCTGCAAAATCTAGGGCGGGGGATTGCCTTCCGACTGGCGAGCAGAGAACTGAGTGCGTTGCGCAGAAGGCTGGAAACGATCTGGAAAGGTGAGTTGACGCGCCAGGATTCGCAGCCTTTCCGTCCTCACGTGACAGTACAGAACAAAGTCTCAAAAGAGAGCGCATTGCTGCTGCTGGCGCATTTGCAGGCAAGCTTCCGACCATGGACGATGAAGGCCGTAGGGTTGGATCTATGGCGATATCTGGGAGGCCCGTGGGAGCACTTAGCGTTTTTTGGATTCGACGAGCTTCATTGACCCTGACAGTTCTGTTGATCTACCAGATCTCCTGGAAACCCGGCGTGCCGGGGACGTGCTCCCGGACACTGCCGGCACCGATGTCGTAGACCCAGCCCAGGAGGGCAAGCCGGCCGTGGGCCAACTGCGATGCGACGCTGGGATGCGTGCGCAGATGATTCAGCTGGAGCAGTACATTTTCTTCGATCAGATCGGCGAGCGTGTCCGCGCCGCTCTCCTTGCCATGACGGGCCTGCACGACGCTTAAGGCTGCCTCGCCGTTGCGAAGCCAATTGTCAACGGTCGGCATGCCGCTCAAATGATCGCGGGCCAGCAGCCCTTTCATCGCACCGCAATCGGAGTGGCCACAGACCACGATCTGCCCGACTCCGAGCGCAAGCAGAGCGTATTCGATAACGGCAGAGACGCCGCCGACTTGCACGCCGTAGGGCGGCACGAGATTCCCGACATTACGCGCGACGAAGATGTCTCCGGGTCCGGACTGAGTAACGAGTTCGGGATCGACGCGGGAATCGGCGCAGGTAATTAACAGGGTATGAGGCTTCTGAGCAGTTTTAGCGGCGGTTTCGTAGCGTTCTTTGTTTTGAGGGAAGATGTCGCTCCGGAAACGGCGTACACCGCGATGAAGCCGTTCACGGAAGACATTTAGTTCGCTTAAATCAGGCATAGTATGGTCAGGCTCGCGCAAGCGCCTCCCGCATTTTCTCACCGAGCACAGCAGGCGAAGGACAGACCGTGATGCCGGATGCCTCCATCGCAGCAACCTTATCTTCCGCTTTGCCGGCGCTTCCGGAAATGATTGCTCCCGCATGACCCATGCGGCGGCCGGGAGGCGCGGTCTGGCCGGCGATAAAGCCCACCACTGGTTTGCGCACATGTTGACGGACGTAGGCCGCAGCCGCCTCTTCCGCCGTACCGCCGATTTCACCGATCATGATGATGGCGTGTGTGTCGGGGTCTTCGTTGAACATCTGGATAGCGTCGGTGAACGATGTGCCGATGATAGGATCGCCGCCAATGCCGATGCAAGTGGACTGGCCGATGCCAAGTTGACTCAGTTGGCCGACAGCTTCGTAGGTGAGCGTGCCGGACCGGGAAACGATGCCAACGTGGCCAACCCTGTGGATGTGGCCAGGCATAATGCCGATTTTGCACTTTCCAGGCGTAATAACACCGGGGCAGTTAGGTCCGATGAGGCGCGTTTTGTTAGTTGATTTGAGGTAAGACCAGACACGCACCATGTCGTTCACCGGGATGCCCTCGGTAATGCAGACCACCAGAGGGATGCCGGCATCGGCAGCTTCCAGGATGGCATCGGCAGCGAAGGGCGGCGGCACGAAGATGACAGAGGCATTGGCTCCAGTGGCGGCAACGGCTTGTGCCACGGTGTTGAACACGGGGCGGTCCAGGTGTGTCTGTCCGCCCTTGCCGGGCGTGGTGCCGCCGACCACCTGGGTTCCATAATGGATAGCCTGTTCAGCGTGGAAGCTGCCTTCGCGGCCAGTAAAGCCCTGGAAAAGCAGCCTGGTATGTTCGTTTACGAGTACACTCATTGCGCTAGCCTGACGACCTTCTCCGCGGCATCTTTCATTCCATTTGCGACCGTAAAGTTGAGGCCCGAATCTGTAAGGATTTTCTGCCCGAGCTCAACGTTGGTTCCTTCCATGCGGACAACCACCGGGATCTTGAAACCGAGTTCACTGGCAGCGGAGACGACGCCGTTAGCGAGCGTATCGCATCGCAGAATGCCGCCAAAGATGTTAATGAGAATGGCACGCACGCTTTTGTCAGAGAGCAGGATGCGGAATGCATTCTTGATCTGATCAGCGTTGGCACCGCCGCCGACATCAAGAAAGTTGGCTGGCTGGCCACCGGCATACTTGATGATGTCCATCGTCGCCATGGCGAGACCGGCCCCGTTCACCATGCAGGCGATGTTGCCTTCGAGCTTGATGTAGTTCAGCCCGAAGCGCGAGGCTTCTACCTCGAGAGGGTCTTCTTCATTGCGATCGCGCAATTCCAATAGATCCTTGTGGCGATAGAGCGCGTTATCGTCAACGGTAATTTTTGCGTCGAGCGCGAAGACGCGGCCATCGCTTGTGAGAATGAACGGGTTGATTTCGGCGAGAGATCCGTCGATCGCGTTGTAGGCCTTCGAGAGGGCCGTCATGGCGGTGGCGGCCGCGCTTACCAGTGGTGCAGGGACGTCCATACCGAAGGCAAGCTTGCGGGCCTGGAACGGCTGCAGAGTTTCGCCAGGCAAAAGTTCCTCGCGAAGGATAAGATCGGGCGTCTTCTCGGCAACTTCCTCAATCTCCATTCCACCGGCTTTGGAGGCCATGAAAACGTTGCGGCCGGTAGCACGATCGAGCACGATTCCGAGATAGAGTTCGCGCTCGATAGGCAGCGTTTCTTCGATCAACAATCGCTGTACAACGCGGCCTTCCGGTCCAGTCTGATGAGTCACGAGCGTCATGCCAAGAATTCGTTTCGCGATCTCGACCGCTTCGGGCAGGTGATGAGCCACTTTGACACCGCCGCCTTTGCCGCGGCCGCCCGCATGGATCTGCGCTTTGACAACTACGCTGCCGCCAATTTTCCTGGCAGCTGCTTCGGCTTCTTCGACGGTATAAGCTACCTCGCCGCGCGGTACGGGTACATCGTATTTGGCAAGGATCGCCTTAGCCTGATATTCGTGAATTTTCATAGGCGCGGACGAGCGATTTCGCTGGAAGGGGAAGGGCGGTTTAAGAAGATCAAAGGCTAGTGTATCTCGCACTCGAAGCGCGGGGAGCAGACAACTAGAAACGCAGGGCGGACAAATATCGCAAAGATTCCGGCACCTGAGCGGAGACTTGCGGAGACTCATCTTCTATGTAGTAATGCTTGACACCTGCGTCACTTGCCATCCGCAGAATCTCCCGCCAACGGAGCATTCCGGAGCCGACCGCGACACTCGCTTCATCCGGCGCTGATCCGGAGCCATTACGTGGCGTACCGCGAGCGAGGTCTTTCAGATGAAGGAGCTGAAACCGGGTAGGATATTTTTCCAGATAAGCAGTTGGATCAGCGCCGGCAATGGCAAACCAGAACGTGTCGAGCTCGAAGGTGACAAGTGCCGGGTCGGTTTCCTCGACAAGCAGATCGAAGAGCGTCGCTTGCGGTGTGTAGACAAACTCGAAGCCATGCGGGTGGTAGCCGAACTGAATACCGTTGGCTCGCGTGCGTGCTCCCCATCGGTTGAAGTCGCTGGCAGCACTTCGCACCGCAGCTTCGGTGAGTTCGCCCTCATGCGGAATTTGTGAGGTGAGGATGTAGGAAGCGCCGAGTGTTCGGGCCTCGCGGATGACGCCGTCAAGGTCTGTACTCAGTCGATCGTAGCTGGCGATCAAGCTGCTGCATTTCAGGCCCGCGTCATCCAGCAGGTGGCGAAAGGCGGCGGCATCATGCTTATAGAAATCAGCGGTCTCGATATCGCGGAAGCCTGCTTGATGAAGTTCGGCGAGAGTACCAGCAAGATTGCGGCGAAGCTGTTCGCGGTAAGTCCATAACTCCATTCCGGGTTGTGGAAATGAACGGGTGGGAGCGGCACGAGCAGTCGATTGAGCCTGCCAGGCGGGTGCAAAGCCCGTTCCTTTCTGTAGCCAGACATCGACGCGCGGCGCATCCCAGCTATACGGATGCTGCAGGACATCTATGTCGCCGTCACCATCAAGGTCGGCGAGCTTGCTATCGTGCCAGCCTTCCCCTTGCGCCAACAGCGTGGTGCGAAAATTTCCCCGGCCATCGCCGTACAGGATCCAGGCCGAGGCTTGCGGGTTATCGAGCACGGTAGATTCGCGGGTCCACTTCCCTTGTTCGGCGGCCAGGATGTCGAGATTGCCATCGCCGTCAACATCGCCAAGGTCGAGCGTGTGGCCATGAAAAAGATTACGGTCCAGAAGGCGCGTGCCCTTCCAGTCGCCGGTGTTTTGCGGATCGTGAATGCATTCGTAGAGAGTGAGCGGACCGTCGCCGTCGCCGGGCGCAATGACGATCTGGGGATATCGACCTGGCTTGAAACGGCCCGCTCGGATACGTCCACCGATCAGGCCGACGCGGGTAGGCGTGAACGTCCCGTCAGACTGGTATTTGAACCAGTAATTGCCGGCCAGCAGATCGGGCCTGCCATCACCATCGATGTCGGCTGCGTCCAGGCCTTCGGCGTAGAGCGCGGCGCCTTCCTGTTTCTCACCGGCATTCCCTGTGAATATGGCTTTGGCCTTCCAATCGCCGGCATGGCGAGGGTCGGCCGGAATGTCGGCGAGGAAGATAGTTTTGGCCTGCTGATTCCAGAAAGCCAGTTGCGGGCGGCCCGTGCCTTTGAAATCCGCAAACACCTGATCGTGATGCTGATTTGCACCGCCGGTTTTGATCACGTGGCGCTTCCAGGGAACCGCGGGATCGAAGTTCGGATATGGATTTTCCCACCACCAAAGATTGCTGCCCTGCCAATCGTTTCCAAAGACGATGTCCAAGTCGCCATCTCCATCGATATCGAACGCAGCGCCACCTGCCTCGATGGTGAGAAATTGATTTTCGATCACGTAGCGCGCCCAGTTTCCAGGCGTACGTCGATACCAGACCAGCGCAGGGGCGGTGGCGCGGAAGCTCATGACGAAATCGGTGGCGGGCGAATCAGGATCGAAGCGGCCCGTGAGGATCCCAGTCTGCTCGCGCGAGGTGCCCGGCGCAGGGAGTTGGCCCTGGCGGCTTGAGAGTCGAACCCATTGGATGGGATGCGTTTGAGCTAAGAAGATAGCAGCGAGCAGAAGCAGGAGAGCTGTAAGCTTCAAACGCGCTGATTATATACCTATATCGGCGGCCTTCTCTGTCCAAGCGAGCGCAGCGGTTGATTACGTGACGATGAACGAAGTTCTATTCGACTACGACGCGGGATCCTTTGTCATCCTCGCGGGAGAGATCGTTGATACGGCGGTCCACCAGTTCGCGGATGCCCTTCCAAATCTCAACGCGCGCCTGACGAAAGTGGCGGCGTGCCTCCGGGGGCGGCAGGAAGGCGTCGGCTGCTTGCTCGAAAGCTTTGCGCACCGTGCCGTAGAACTCTGCGTTCGTGGATCGTGCGGAAGAGGAGGTCTCAGGCATGGCGTATCACTTCAACTCCACTATCAGCATACGCTCTTCGAGGCGGGCGCGGGTGGGTTTCAGGGAAGCCATGGTGGTGGGCAGGCCCACGTGGCGCCGGATAGTCCCCACTTCGAGTATTAGTTCGTCGCCCTTCTTGAAAACACTGACCTCGCCCTTCTGAGCGAACGGCAATTCAAGCGTGACTTTATAACCAGCGTCATCGTGTGTAAACGCAAACGGGGGAGCAAGGCTGGCTGCGGCAGCCGGATCGTGGCCGTCGCTGTAAAGAGCATCGGCCATGTGCGAGAGGCGATCGTAGCCGAGCACCTCACTTGAAAAGAGTTCCAAGCGCTGGACAGGGACGGGGGCAAAGTAGCTGACGATATCGGCCAGAGTGTTCTGTTGGATGACGCGCCACTCGGAGAAGAAACCGCTTGATGCTTCTTCGGGCAGCAGGCGATTGACCACGATGCGATCGACCGTAAGGCCGTGCAATGTGAAGTAGACGAAGGCGCGCTCGGTCTCGCGGAGTACCATCTTTTCGGCGTTGGTCACGAGGCGGACGCTAGTGGTGGCCGCATCTTCGAGTACGGAATCGATGCCTTCGATCTTCGAGAACAGATCCTGTACGTTGCTGAAGTAGCTATCGGGCGGCAGCTCTACCGGAGCAAGGCGATTGACCACCGGGCGGACGGCTTTTAGCATGCTGCGCTGAAAGCCGAAGACGTGCTTCATGTACCAGTCGAGGGTGGATGGAAGACTGATGAAGCGCAGCGATTCGGCGGTAGGCGCGCAGTCGAGTACGACAATATCGAACTCGCTCGACTTGCGGTACTGGTTGACGTACATCATGGCGCTGAGCTCTTCCATTCCGGGGAAGATAGCCATTTCGTCTGCTTCTACGCCACTAAGGCCGGTAGTGCGAAGGACCGAGCCAACATAGGCGGAGATGGCGGTCCAGTGCCGCTTGATCTCGTGATTGATATTGACTTCCTGAATCCAGAGGTTATCGGCCACCGGTACCGGTTCTGATGTCTTTGCATGGAACAGCGGGTGTTCAAGGTCGAACGAATCGCCCAGGCTGTGTGCCGGATCGACACTCATCACCAGCGTCTTGCGGCCGGTGCGCGCCAGGTGAACACCGGTGGAAGCGGCAACGCTGGTCTTTCCGACTCCGCCTTTACCGCTGTAGAGAAGTATTCGCAACCGCAGGCGCCCCTTTGAATTTCTTTTTCATCTCCGTGAAGACCTGCTTGCCCAGGCCGTCCACAATGAGGTGATCGTCGTCGCTGTAGTAGGTGAGCTTGGACCCGCTGGTGGTGCCTTTGATGCTATCAACCACACGCGGAGCACCTCCATCAAGAGTGACCAGGCCGGAGGAGGTGAAATACTCGCCGCGTTCTCCCGAACCAACACGAGTGTGGTTCGGGCCGATGACGTCGAAAATATCAACGGAGCCTTGCGCGACGGCACGATCGAGCGAAGAACCGTCATTGTTGTTTACAGGTGCGGGAACAGCCGTGTTCTTTGGCGATTGGTCGGCAGAACCGTTTGCGGGAGAAGCCTTGGGGAGAGAAGCCTCGGGTTGGGAAGGCTCCTGCTTGGGAACCAGATAGGCCGTCAACTCCTTTGCGGTAATGATCATCTTGTTGCGCGTGAGTTTCACGCCGCCGCGATAGAGGGCTGTGCGGTTGACGTCGGAATAGGTGAGCTCGGGCGCATAGACGATGGTGAAGATCGGCTGAGCGGAAGCTGTATTCGATGGATGCGAGTTCTTTTGATCTACCAGCTCACTGGTGACATTGCCCGTGGCCTCGAGCGTCTGCCGGTCGCGGTCGATGTGTATGGTATCTCCCATGGTGCGGTTTGCGCCCTGCCAGATGAGGGCATGTCCCTGGTAGCGAATATCAGTGTTTCCGGCGGTCATCACCATGTGATCGGCTTTGGCCTGCATCGCTTCGCTGTCGTCGAGCATGGATGTCCCGGGCTTCTGATGAGGATCGGCGGCGTGGGTGGAAACGACGTGGCCGGTGGCGTCCATGTCCCCGGAAGTCTGGTCGGTGATAATGCAGTCTGCCAAAGTCGTGCCGTTGGTATCGGAGATGTGGGCCGCACCAGTCAAGGTCATGCGATTGGCGGCGTGCTGGAAGGTGGCGCGGTCGGCGGACGCCTTGCGAATACCTTCCTCGTAGCGGAAGTGGCCGGTTTGATCGACGGTTGCAATCTGATTCGTCTTGGATTCAAAAGTTGCGGTCAGTTGATCGCTCCAGGTCCTGGTGGGAGGCTTTGGGGCAGTTGGGCCTGCGGCAAGAGCAACTTTATAGGTAGTCGTCCGGGCGTTCCACGCCAGGAATCGATCGACGTAGCTGTCGGCGCCGTAGATGACCCGAATGTGGGAAGCGTTGATCACGCGCCTCGGCAGCGCGGGGCGATTGGGCTTGAACTCCACTTCGGCTTCGGACGATGTTCGAATCTCCTTCAGGTTTCGGCCATCGGGCTGCATCTCCAGTTCAATGTGCTCGCTGCGCAGCAAACGGGTGTCCGGCAAGGTGGCAGCGTTGGCAGTAGTGGCGACGGGAGTTGATTCCGCAGCGGCATGCCCGTCGGTCATCACCAGATGTAGAAGACTGTCTTCGCTCTCATTGGGACCCTTGATCGTGGTGGACACGGCGAAACGGAGATCGGCGTGATCGCCCGTGAGTACAGTGCGATTTTCGGGCTGTGACGATTCGACCCGCGTGTTGCCGAAGCCGAGCAGATTGACAAGTGTTCCATTTTCATTGAAAAGAGCCTGCATGCGGTCGGCAGAGTAGAGCGTCTGGCGGCCATCTTTGTCGCTGCCGCCGCTGGCGCGATCCCCATCGATCTGATGCAGCCGCCCCTGGTCGAGCGTGACGACAACGTTTGAAGCCTGTAGCGTGGTGTGTTCGCGAACCAGACGCGCGCCAGGCTGCATGTAGATCTTCTGTTCGAGTTCCTTGTAGACCAGATCCGTCGTTTCGACGTGCATCTTGCTCGCTTCGGATCCACGGCCGACCCAGTCGAGTGCAATCTCCGACTTTAAGTGAAGAACACGAGTAGACGGATCATATTCGACGCCTTTGGCTTTGCCGCCGCCATCAGGGAAGGCAAACACGGCGGGTTCGGGCGTTTCGGCTTTGCCGGACTTCGTCTCGTAATTCAGCGCGGTTGTGTCGACGCGAACGTATTGCCTGGCTACGATGGGATCCGCTGCCTCTTTCCCGGCGGGCACATCCATCACGATGTGAACGGGGCCGCTCGACTTCATCAGGCCGGAGCGGTCATCGAACAGAGCCGACGCGCTGCTGACGAATGTATACTTGTCGCCGGCGTGATTGTAGAGGCGAAGAGTGACCGCTTCGAGTTCGAAGGTAGAGGGGTCGTGAGTGGCGTGAATGGCTTGTGCCACCAACCGCACCACCGGCCGGTTCGTTTGAGGGTCGTCCTTGTTATAGCGCCAGGCGTTGGCCGAAAGATCGTATTGCGGCAGGATCTTAGGCGTCGGGGTGGCACGGGCATGGGCGCGCGCCTGGTAGCCACGCTGGAGCGCAATGGCAATCACAACCAGGACGACTGAAGCGGCCAGAGCTAAAAGTAGAGAGTAACGACGCATGGCATGCGGAAGTCAAGGCGCTAGGCCGATACATTATTTTCTCAAAATGGGAAAGACTTGAAAGTCAAAGTCGGGATCGCACGTTGGCCGGAAGAGTTTCAAGATGTAGGTGACTCAGCCCGAGTGCCAATGCAGGAAAATGCTTGTTTTTAGATAGATAGAGTTTATTCTTGTCACTCTGAGGCGGAGTGTGCTAAAACCTTTGGAGGGCCGTGCGGTTCGCTTTGTGCTCCGCGGGCCCGAATCCAAATCAGACATTGTGAAAACCGTGGAGGTTAATTTGAGTATGGACATTCGGCCGCTTCACGACCGCGTAGTGGTCAAGCGAATCGAAGAAGGAGAGACCATGCAGGGCGGTCTCTACATTCCTGACTCGGCGAAGGAAAAGCCGCAGCAGGGAGAGGTGGTGGCGGTAGGCAATGGCAAGCGCGATGACAAGGGCGAGGTGCATGCCCTGGATGTGAAGCAGGGCGATCGCATCCTGTTCGGCAAGTATTCGGGCAGTGATATCAAGTTGAGCGGCACCGAGTACCTGATCATGCGTGAAGACGAGATTTTAGGCGTGCTGACCAATGGTGCCAGCGCTGCCAGCAACAAGAAGTAAGAAAAGAGACAACACATGGCAGCAAAACAAATTTCATACGGAGAAGACTCCCGTCAGGCCATTCTGCGTGGTGTGAACCACCTGGCCAACGCGGTGAAGGTGACGCTGGGTCCTAAGGGCCGGAATGTGGTGCTCGAGAAGAAGTTCGGCGGCCCCACCATCACCAAAGACGGCGTGACGGTGGCGAAGGAAGTTGAGCTGAAGGATCCGCTGGAGAACATGGGCGCGCAGATGGTGCGCGAGGTTGCTTCGAAGACCTCCGACATCGCGGGCGATGGCACGACGACGGCGACGATTCTGGCGCAGGCGATTTTCCGCGAAGGCGTGAAGTCAGTTGCGGCGGGCGCGAATCCGATGGCGCTGAAGCGTGGCATCGAGCGCGCAGTGGAATCGGTGGTGGACGAAGTGCGCAAGTTCTCGAAGCCCGTTTCGGGCGACGCCATTGCGCAGGTAGGCACCATTTCCGCCAACGGCGATGCGACGATCGGCAACATCATTGCCGATGCGATGCAGAAGGTGGGCAAAGACGGTGTCATCACGGTCGAAGAGTCGAAAACGATGGTGACGGAGCTGCAGACGGTAGACGGC
The DNA here is from genome assembly GCA_034782995.1 of Amazona versicolor. Lineage (NCBI taxonomy): Eukaryota > Metazoa > Chordata > Aves > Psittaciformes > Psittacidae > Amazona > Amazona versicolor. Next base: position 57,189 of record JAVHMZ010026690.1, on the reverse strand, counting down.
ATGCAGTTCGACCGTGGCTATCTGTCTCCCTACTTCATCAGTGACCCCGATCGCATGGAAGCGGTGCTCGAGGATCCGTACATTCTGATTCACGAGAAGAAGATCAGCAACATGAAGGATCTTCTGCCGCTGCTGGAGCAGATTGCGCGCGCGGGCAAGCCGCTGTTGATTATTGCCGAAGAGGTTGAGGGCGAGGCCCTGGCCACCCTGGTAGTTAACAAGCTGCGTGGAACGTTGAATGCGTGTGCGGTGAAGGCTCCTGGCTTCGGTGACCGTCGTAAGGCGATGCTCGAAGACATTGCGGTTCTGACCAACGGCAAAGCGTTGATGGAAGAAACCGGCATCAAGCTGGAAGGCGTGCGTTTGGAAGACCTGGGCCGCGCCAAGCGCGTGACCGTGGACAAGGACAACACCACCATCGTGGATGGCGGCGGACAGCAGAAGACGATTGAAGGCCGCATCAAGCAGTTGCGCGCTCAGATCGACGAGACGACCTCCGACTACGACCGCGAGAAACTGCAGGAGCGGTTGGCGAAGCTGGCCGGCGGCGTTGCGGTAATCAAGGTGGGCGCCGCGACCGAGACCGAGATGAAGGAAAAGAAGGCGCGCGTGGAAGATGCACTGCATGCGACCCGCGCGGCTGTGGAAGAGGGTATTGTTCCGGGCGGCGGCGTTGCGCTGCTGCGTGCGGGCAAGACTCTGCAGGACTTGAAGGTGGGTGGCGACGAGCAGATCGGCGTCGACATCATCCGAAAGGCCACCGAAGAGCCGCTGCGCCAGATTTCCGGCAACGCGGGTTTCGAGGGTGCGATCGTGATCGAGAAGGTCCGCGCCAATGATTCGAACACGTTCGGCTTCAACGCCGCTAACGGCGAGTTCGAGGATCTGGTGAAGTCGGGCGTAATCGATCCGACGAAAGTAACCCGTTCGGCTCTGCAGCATGCAGCTTCGATCAGCGCTTTGATGCTGACGACCGAAGCGATGATTGCTGAGGTTCCGGAGAAGAAGGCCGCTGCGGCTCCTGCTCCCGGCCACGGCCCGGACATGGACTACTAAGTCGCATTCAGTAAGTAGGTAAGTAAGAAGGCCCGTCGGTCTCGCGAGAGATTGGCGGGCTTTTCATTTTGCCGACGCCTAGCTTCCCCGTTGCTCCCGCAGTTGGGCGCTCAAGTTAGTGCTACGCCCTGGTATTCGACTAAGAGTTCATCTTGCGCGATCAAAAGGTATTCAGAAAACGACGAGATCGAGTGATAAGCCCGAAACTTCTGGCCCCGGTCATCGGCTTCGGTTGACGGCGACAGCACTTCGACAACTTGCACGCTTATGAACCGATCGTGGAATGCTTGAGAAGTCTGGAAGTGCGATTGAGAGCAGACAAAGGCCTGGTTTCTTCAATGCGATAAGGCTGCAAAGAACCTCAGTCGCGGTCGGGAACTGGAACGTCAAGTTCTGCATCTGCCGCGAACTCGGTTAAACGTACGGCGCCACGTCGCGATGCCCTTGCCCAGACGAGCGGCGAACTCATACACGGCACGAAAGTCGGCCGGCTCCAATTCAGGATAGTCGTTCAGGATCTCCTGCTCATTCATACCCGCCGCCAACCAGCCCAATACATCCCACACCGTAATCCGCAGGTTACGAAGACACGGCTGGCCCGACCGCTTGCCCGGCTCGATCGTAATCCGGTCGGTCATGACACGAGGATACCTTCGCCCGGAGAGAATGCGGACCGAGAAACGCGCTTCGCGCCGATGTCGTGTCTCGCCGCGTACAGGGTGGCTTTCATGTGATGCCGGCAAGCTGAATGTCTAGATTACGTGCAAGGTGTGGACGCGGGCATATTAAGCGACTCGGTTCCGGTAGCGTATGGATCGCAGTTGGTGGCCATCGCAGTTGGTGGCCATCGCAGTTGGTGGCCATCGTAGTTGGTGGCCATTGATCGCTGACCGTGGAAGCGCATACAATAACAGTCGCTCTGTTGAGAGAGGCTGACGATGACTCAAACGTTGGAAGACAAGCCGGTAATGCCGGTCATGAGCGAAGGCGCCAAGATGGTGAACGTATTCCTGGAGCCGCCAGCGGCATTCCGTGCCGTCGCTGCTCAGCCTGCGCGGTGGTGGATTCCGGTCGTGTTGATTACCATCCTGAACGTGATCTTTGTCGGGCTGTACTCGAACCGGGTGGGATGGGAACGATTAATTCGCCAATCGCTCGAGCACAGCAGCCGTGCACGTGATCTGACTCCAGCGCAGATTGAACAGGCTGTGCAACGGGGTGCCCAGTTTGGCGGCATCGGTGGTTTTGGGGGCGCTGCAGTGGGCACTGCGATCGGATCGGCGTTGATTGCGGGTGTACTTCTGCTAATCATCAACGGGCTATTGGGTGCATCGTTGCCATTCATCAACAGTCTCGCCGTTGTCTCATATTCCACGCTGACTCACGGGCTGTATTTAGTTATGGCGGTGATTGTAATGTATATAAAAAGTCCTGACGACTTTGATTTGCGAGACCCGCTTCCGCTGAATGTCGCCGCGTTTCTTAATCCGGATACCACGCCGAAATGGCTGACAGCTGTTGCCGGATCACTGGATTTATTTTCAATATGGACGGTAGTGCTGCTGGCAATCGGCTATGCCGCCGCGTCGAAAAAAGTGAAGTTTCAATCGGCGCTGGTTTGTGTTGCAGCGGGATGGTTTGCTTACATCGTGCTCAAGGCCGGCTGGGCAGCTGTGACAGGATAATGGAGCTTATTCTCGGGCAGCAATAGCCTGGATGCGAATCTTTGCACCCAGCGGCAGAGCCGAGGCTTCGAGTACCTTGCGCGCCGGCGGATGCTCGCGTCCGAAGAGTTCGCAGAAGAGCGCATTCACTTCCGCCAAATCACCCAGACTGCGAAAGGCAAGGTCGACCAGCACAATATCTTCACGTTGGAAGCCCGCTGCCTCAATCACCTTGAAAATCTGTTTAAAGCATCGTTCGGCCTCGTCTCGCGTAGAGCCTACTCTGTAGCAACCGTGTTCATCGATTGAGACCTGGCCACTGGTCCAACACTGATTACCGACGACAACAGCCTGGCTGATGGGAGCTTTGGTAAACGGTGCTCCCTCGTTCGGTCCGATACAACGCTTTGCCATGAGATCTTTGCCTGAGAAGTAGTTTACGTCTGCTTTGTCGACTTCGCCCGGGCCGCTGGTCTTTTAGCAGCAGACTTTCGCTTGGCAGTCTTCTTGGCACTAGCGTTTTTCGAAGCCGTACGCGGTGCATTGGGTGAAGGTGGGATCTTCGCGCCCGCGCGGCGCGCTTCGCTTAACCCGATGGCGATGGCTTGTTTGGGATTAGTGACCTTCTTCGTGCTCTTGCCAGAGGTGAGGGTATGCTCTTTGAACTCGTGCATCACTTCGCCGAGTTTCTCTTGAGTGATGCGCTTGGTCTGTTTATCTTTCCCGGTCGAGCTTGCCATAAAAGTGAAAGCAGGAGAAGAAAGCCATAGCAAGCCTTCTCCTCCTGCGCTTGCTATGCCCTTTTCTTAGCGGCTACTTTCTTGGCAGCAGTCTTCTTTGCGGGTGCTTTCTTTGCTACTGCCTTCTTGACTGCTTTCTTCGTTGCTTTTTTTACCGCCGCTTTCTTAACTGCTTTCTTAGCGGCGGTCTTCTTGGTTGCTGTCTTCTTGATTGGTGCCATGTTGTCAATAGAATTGAGTCGTCGGACTCTGATTCTCCCTTTGAATCGAGGATGACTGAAAATCAAAGTACTTTCAAGTAAAAGTTGCAGTTGGGCTTGACTCAAGGGCCACGATTGATTTATCGGGACGTGTAGCTGGTTGATATCCTGAAGGCCAGAGGCCGTTATTGTCCCGACTCTCGTCTGCCTTCCGTAGCTTCTTTTCCATTTTGTTTTCCGGCGAACTGCCGATCGACATAGCGGCTGAGTTTGGTTTTGAGAAACCCAGGCCGCCAGTGGAAATCCCAAAGATAAAGGTGAGCGACGGCGCATTGCAGCTGTTGAATATCTTTCAGCGCGACGGACGATTGATCGATTTCTTAATGGAGGATATAGGGCCATACTCAGATGAACAAGTGGGCGCAGCAGTGCGAGTGCTTCATCACGATTGCCGGGACACCTTAGTGCGGCACGTCACGCTAGGGCCCGTGATCGATGGGGTGGAAGGCACGTTTCAAAAGCTGGACGCCAACAAGGCTCCCGATCCCCAGGAGATAAAGCTGGTGGGCAATGTGCCCGCGAGTGGAAAGGCCAATGGTGGTTTGCTGCGTCATCGCGGCTGGAGGGCGCAAACCATCACGCTTCCGGCGTTGGGTAAGGCGGATGCCTCGGTGTTAACGCCTGCTGAGCTGGAAGTCGAGTAGAGTCCGCGCATGGAGCGCTATATCATTGGCATCGATCTTGGGACAACCAACAGCGCGCTTGCTTATGTAGGGGCCGGAGCGGAAGAGAGTGTCGAGATCTTCCCTGTCACTCAACTGGTGAATAGCGGCGACACAAATTCTCTACCGTTGCTGCCATCTTCGATTTATCTGCCCGGGCCACAGGAGTTCGTTGCAGGTGCTCTCAGCTTGCCATGGGATGACAGTCCCAACACGATAACGGGGCAACTTGCAAGAACTCGAGGTTTAGAGAACGCGAACCGGTTAGTAAGTTCTGCCAAGTCGTGGTTATCGCATGCGACGGCTGATCCCACGCAAGCGTGGCTGCCGCTCGCGGCACCTGACGGCGTTCCAAAGATCTCTCCGGTGGATGCGTCTACCGCCATTCTGAGGCATCTGCGAATGGCTTGGAATAGCGCCCATCCCGAAGAGCCGATGGAACGGCAGACCGTGTTGGTCACTGTTCCTGCATCTTTTGATCCGGGCGCTCGTGACTTAACGGTACGGGCGGCTGCGGCTGCGGGCCTTGGCGAGGTCACGCTGCTCGAAGAACCGCAGTCGGCGTTTTACTCATGGCTGGAACGGCATTCCAATTGGCGGGAAGGTGTTCGTCCCGGAGACAGAATTTTAGTTGTCGACATTGGCGGCGGGACAACCGACTTCACGGCCATTGCAGTCGAAGAGGCAGCGGGCGAGTTATGTCTGCGGCGCATTGCCGTTGGCGAACACCTGTTGCTGGGCGGCGACAACATGGACCTGGCCGTGGCCCGCTATGCGGCGGGACAGTTAGCACAGAAGAACACCCGATTGGATGCGGCGCAGTTCCAAGCTTTATGGCAACAGTGCCGCCATGCCAAAGAAGTGTTGCTCGGAAGCGAGAGCGAAGCCGAAGACCAGACGTTGACGGTGTTGGGCCGCGGGACCGGGTTGGTTGGTGGCACGATTCGCAGCCGCATCACCCGTGATGAGATACGAACACTCTTGTTGGACGGTTTCTTCCCTGTGGTGTCAAGCGATGCCGTTGTCGAACGGCAAAGGCGTGCGGCGCTGGCGGAGATCGGGCTCCCGTATGCGAGTGAACCGGCGGTAACGAAACACCTTGCCTCGTTCTTGCGGCAAGCTCAGACGCAGCCTACCCACTTGCTCTTGAACGGGGGAGTACTGCAAGCCGATGCGATCGAGCGCCGGCTGGTGGAAGTCTTGAACAGCTGGCTTCCTACGCCGGTGACAGTGCTGCGATCGGAACACGCCAACGATGACCTGATGCATGCAGTGGCTCGCGGCGCAGCATACTACGGCAGGACGAAAGCCGCGGGCGGAGTTCGTATACGCGGTGGTGTACCGCGCACTTACTATGTTGGTATCGAGAGCTCCATGCCAGCGATTCCGGGCTTGCCTGCGCCGATGAAAGCGTTCACGGTAGTCCCGTTCGGATTGGAAGAAGGCTCGCGAGTGGATCTTCCACAGAAACGGTTTGCGCTCGTGGTGGGCGATCCGGCGGAATTCCGCTTCTTCTCGTCATTGACACGCAAAGAAGATAAACCGGGTGAGTTATTAGAGGAGATCGAGGCGGACATGGAGGAACTGGCGCCGATTGAAGTGATGTTGCCATCGGACAACGGCAACGCTGCCGGTCAGGTTGTCCCCGTCACGCTGGCGAGCAATGTAACCGAGACAGGGCTGCTGGAGCTGTGGTGTGTCGCCGCGGACGGACGGCGTTGGAAGCTCGAGTTCAATGTGCGCGAGCGGGCATGAACGTCGGCATCGATCTGGGTACGACAAACTCCGCACTTGCCTACATTGACGAGGTGGAAGCGAGTGAGGCTGATTATCCTCCGATCCATGTGCTGCCCGTGGAACAGCGTGTCGACGCAAATCATTCAACCGCCCTGCGCACGCTGCCCTCGTTTGTTTTCCTGGACGATCCTCCTGTAGTTGGGGCTTTGGCGCGTGAACAAAGTGCGCTATTGCCGGCTCGCACGGTGCACTCGGCCAAGAGCTGGCTGGCCAATCCGGAGGCCGAGCGTTCAGCTAAATTGCTTCCTTGGGACGCGGGCGAAGAGGGCCGCGTCATGTCGCCTGTCGAGGCGTCTACGCTCTACCTGCAGACTCTGGCTGGAGCATGGGAGCGTGCCAAGGGCTCGAGCCTGGCGAGCCACAAAGTAGTCCTGACGGTGCCGGCGAGTTTCGATGAGGAAGCTCGTGAGCTGACAATCAAAGCGGCGCAAGATGCAGGCCTGGAGCAGCTGACTCTGCTGGAGGAACCAGCGGCCGCCTTCTACTCCTGGATTGCGGGGCATCTGTCGAAATCGAACCGTGAGCTGTTTGATGGCGAGACAGTGCTGGTATGTGATGTAGGCGGGGGTACAAGCGATTTTACGCTCGTGCGCGTGGCCCGCACGGGAGATCGCGTGGAGTTCACACGGACGCACGTCGGAAAACATCTTCTACTAGGCGGCGACAACTTCGACCTGACGCTCTCCTGGCTGGCGGAATCGAAGCTTGGTAAGCAATTGTCCTTGCGGCAGCGCAGCGCTTTGCGGCGGCAGTGCTCCTCAGCGAAGGAGAGACTGCTGGCGGTAGACGGTCCAACATCTGTCGAGATTAACGTTGCAGCATCGGGGAGTAGTTTGATTGGCGGCTCTTCGAAGGTGACTCTTTCGCGCGACGAGGCGATTGAGCTTGCAATGTCAGGCTTTCTGCCACCTTGCCAGCTAACCGACGCGTCTTCGCAGGAACGAGGCAGCGTCTTTCGGGAACTAGGCCTACCGTATGTTTCTGACCCCGCAATCACCCGTCACCTGGCCGAGTTTTTACGGCATTCGCCGGCCGTTGAGACAGGTATCGACGCCATTCTGTTTAACGGCGGATTCTTTATTCCGCAACTGTTTCGAGACCGTATCCGGGATGTGGTTCATCATTGGTTCGGGCGAGAGCCAGCGGTATTTGAGAACACGGATCTGGATCTGGCGGTCGCCATGGGAGCGGCTTACTACTCGTACGTGCGTGCATCAGGGAGCGGCGTGCTGGTGCGGGGCGGGCTGCCGCGCGCTTACTTCATTGGTCTCGAGCGCAGCGGTTCGGAGGCAGTGGAAGCGGTCTGCCTGATGCCGCGCGGGACAGAAGAGGGTACTGAAATCGCGCTGGAGCGGCCGGAGCTGGAAGTACTTGCCAATACTCCGGTGGCTTTCCGCCTTTATAGTTCACTCGAACGAACCGAAGATGCTGCCGGTGATGTTGTCTCCTTTGCCAAGACCAGCTCAGACCTGATCGATCCCCAAAGCGAGCCGCGGTTGCATGCGCCATTACAGGCCACCATTCGTTTCGGAAGGGGCGGCGCTCGTCGTGTGCCGGTGACCCTGGGTGCTCGATTGAGTGAGTTGGGCACCATGGAAGCTTGGGCGCAATCGAAAGTCAGCGAGCATCGATGGCGCTTGCAGTTTCAATTGCGGCGGAACGCGAGCGGACAGGAGCGCGCCAACGTGAACGCTACATCCGGACTGGTCGCCGGTTCGGAAGCTATCTTGAGTCCAGAGACGGTGGAGCGGGCAAAACAGCTACTGACCGATGTCTTTGGGCCGGGGACGAGCCCGATGGTTGCGCCCGAAGAGTTGCCTTCGCGTTTAGAGAGCGCGCTGGGGTTAGGGCGGCTTTCCTGGCCCCTTGCGGCATTGCGCGGCTTTGCCGATCACCTGCTTTCATTGGCAGAGGGGCGAAGGAGGAGCGCAGCGCACGAAGTACGCTGGTTGAATCTGACGGGGTTCTGCGTAAGGCCCGGTATTGGCTATCCGGGGGATGAGCTGCGAGTGGAGCAAGGGCGCCGCATCTATGCGAGCGGACTGGTATTTGCCAATCAAACGCAGAACCAGATTGATTGGTGGATCTTCTGCGGACGGATTGCAGCGGGTTTGAATCGCAATCAGCAAGCTGACCTCTATCAGCGGATTGCGGCCGTGTTGCTGCCGAAAGGCGGTAAGCGCCAAGGGCGTGTGAACCAGAGTCTGTATCGGGAAATGTGGCGGACTGCCGCGAGTCTGGAATTTTTGCCGCAGCAAACGCGAGTACAGATGGGAGACGCTCTGCTGGCTTTGGCGAAACGGGGCGAGATGCAACAGGCTGCATTCTGGTGTTTGTCGCGGCTGGGCGCTCGGCAGCTATTTCATGCGCCGATCAATCTGGTGATCTCACCGCAAATTGCCGGTCGATGGATCGAAAGCCTGCTCCGCCTGCCTCACACACCGAGCCTGCTGGAGGCAGCTGTGCAGATGGCGCGCGTGACAGGCGATGGAGCACGTGATGTTCCCGCTGCGTTGATCGATCAGGTAAGGCGGTTGTGTGAAGGTTCGGCCCGAGCGCCGGCGCTGCTCCGCGTGTTGGCAGGTGAGATGAATGCCGAGGATAACAGTCGTATCTTTGGCGAGGAACTGCCTACGGGTCTGTCTCTAAGCTCGGCGCATGTCTGAAGCGTCGATTCTGAAGTGGGTAGAACGAAGCGCATCGCGCATCCGAATTCCGCCTGAGATGGTGCTTGGCATCGGAGATGACTGCGCCGTCGTTCGTCCGAAACGCGGCTCTGATCTTGTGTTCACTTCCGATTTGTGTCTGGAGGGACGCCATTTCATCCTGCATTCACAGAAGACCGGCGAATGCCAAAGTGCGGCTCAAGTGGGACATCTGGCTCTTGCCAGGAGCCTATCTGATCTGGCTGCGATGGGTGCTCAGCCCATATTCTGCCTGGTATCGCTGGCGATACCGCAAACACTTAGCGAGACGTGGGTGAAAGATTTTTATGTGGGTCTGAGCGGGTTGGCTGCCGCGTATCGTTGTGCGATCGCGGGTGGCGATCTGTCGCGATTTGACAGAGTATTGGTTGACGTAACGTGCTGCGGACGCGTGACAAAGGGCCAGGCGCTGTTAAGGTCGGGCGCAAAGCAAGGCGATGCAATCTACGTGAGTGGCACGCTGGGTGGCGCCGCGCAAGCGTTCCGTGTGGGACCCGAAAGTCCGCACTGGGACCGGCGTGTCCGTCCGGAGCCTCGCATTGCGCTTGGCGTTCGACTGCGGAAACATGGCGTGACCGCCTGTATGGATCTGAGCGATGGTCTCTCGCTCGATCTCCAGCGTTTGGCAATATCCTCCGGTGTGGCGGCAGAGTTGGAGGGCGATCTCCCCATCGCTGCGAGTGCAAGCCTGGATGATGCATTGCACGGGGGAGAAGACTACGAGTTGTTGTTCACATCGTCGAAGCCGATGCCGTCCAAGATATCGGGTCTTAAGGTGACTCGGATCGGTTCCGCGGTCAAGGGAAAACCCGGGCTCGTAAGATATCGCGGGAAGCCTCTCAATCCCGGTGGATTCGATCACTTCGCGATGTGAAGCAGCGGTTGACGGTCAGGTGCTAACTACACCAGAGCAGGTGCTCTTGTTGTTCAGCGTGGGAGGTGTGTTCTGAGTCGCTCGACCCGGTCCCTCAGTTTCGCAGAGCCATGGCGGAAGACCAATCCGCAGGGAGCGTCCCCGGTGCCAGCAGCTTGCCTTTCTCCAGGTGGCGAATGGATGTGGCGGATTTCGCGGCGTGCGGGTCGTGCGTCACCATGATGACCGTCTTACCGTATTCAGAGTTCAAACGGCTCAGCAAGCCCAAGACATCTTCAGCTGCGGCGGCATCCAGGTTTCCAGTCGGCTCGTCGGCCAGAATCAAATCAGGATCGGTGACGATCGCGCGGGCAATCGCCACGCGCTGTTCCTGACCGCCGGAGAGCTGCTTGGGCAAATGCTTCAGGCGATCGCCCAGGCCCACTAGCTTCAGAGCCGTTTCCGCATGGTCGATGCGCTCTTTCTTGTTCAGCTTTGTGAGCTTTAAAGGGAGCTCCACGTTCTCGAGAGCGCTGAGAACCGGAAGCAAATTGAATGATTGGAAAACGAAACCGATGTGAACGTTTCGCCAATGAGCGATTTCGCGGTCATTCATGCTTCGCAGATTCGCACCCAACACTTCAATCTCACCGCCGGTCGCCTTGTCCATGGCTGCAATCAGGTGAAGCAGGGTCGATTTGCCCGAGCCGGACGGACCCATGAGAGCAACGAAGTCGCCCTTCTGAATCGCGATATCAACCGAATCCAGAGCGGTAACCTCGAACTCGTCACGCGCAAATTTCTTTGTCAGGTGACGGGTGTTTACGACGGTATCAGACATATCAGCTCCTCTTACCTCTATCTGGCAATCTCGATGCGGGCGCCGTCTTTCAGGGTGGCGGGAGGATTCACAATCAAGTCTTCCCCTCCAATCAGGCCCGCAGTAACCAGAAGTCCGCGCTGAGACGAACCACCGGTGGTGACGGGGCGCTTACGGGCATGACCGTTGACGGCCACGAATACACTGCCCGCCTGCACCGAATTCTGCGGAATCACAACGACTCGTCTGGTCTCGCTCTCACCTGCAGCTGCAGCCGGATTGTAGAAGCCGACGGTCGCGTTCATGTCGGGCCGCAGATAGCTGTCCGGGTGCTCGATCCGCACCTTCACTTGGACGGTAGCCTTCGCGCGATCGGCCTCCGGCGAGACCTGTTCGACAAATCCCTGGTACTTACGGTCAGGATAAGCATCGGTGGTGACTGTACCCTTCTGTTGGGGCCCAAGCTTCGGGAAGTCGTTTTGATTGATATCGAGTTCAACCTGCAGGTAGTTCAAATCGGCCATGGTAACGAGATAGCCCTTGGCGCCTTTGTCGCCTACAAACCCGGTGGTGACGAACTCGCCCTTCTCCACGTTACGGTCGAGGATCGTGCCCGTGACCGGAGCGCGAATGATGGTGTTGTCGAGTTGTGTTTGCGCGTAAGCCAGAGCGCCGCGAGCTTGCTCCAGTTGTCCAATCGTCTGCGAGACTTGCTCGCTGCGAGGACCCAGCACGGCCAGATCGAGCGTGCGCTGAAGGCTGTCTACCTTGGACTGTCCGCCATCGAGCTTGGCCTGCGCGTCATCCAGTGACTGCTTGGATAAAACTCCTTCGGTAACCAGCTGTTTTGTGCGGTCGTAAGTGGCGCGAGCGTTTGCCAGATCTGCTTTGGCTTGCTCAACATCGGCTTTGGCTTTTGAGATTTCTTCGGGACGCGAGCCGTTCTTGAGTTCTGCCAGGCGAGCCTCCAGGTAATCGATGTTGCCTTTTTGCTGGTGAACCTGGGCGCGGTATTCATCATCTTCGAGCCGCACCAGTACCTGGCCAGCCTGCACCTGGTCGCCTTTGTCGACTGCAATGGTGGCGACCCGCCCAATGACTTTCGAAGCAACCTCGATCTTGTGCGCCGCAATGATATAACCGGTGGCCGAGAGTACAACCTGGTCCCCTGCGCCTTGCGCGGTGGTTGGCGATTCAACCGCTTGCACTTTCACGGGAACGGCGGCATTCAGCGTTCGATAAGCAAACGCCGCCGCAACCAGCAGGGCTGCGGCCAGCACGCCGAAGGCTGTCCAACGAGCCCACGGATTTCCGGTGCTGCTTTGCCGGGAGTCGCGGTCGATGCGTAGCCGCTTCAGGTCGGTTTCCATAGAAATAGGTGGGAGTGCCCGGGCGTCAAGTCTCGCGAAGAGCGACCAGAATCTCCTTCTTCGCCGCCTGACGGGCCGGTAGAAGTCCTCCGACCGCGCCCAGCAGTAGGGAAAACAATAAACCGATTGCGATCTCACGCGGCCCAATGTGAACGTTGAAACTGGTCTCGCTAAATGTGACGAAGTTGCCCAGCCCCGTTGTGACATTGTTGAGCGGCAAGGCGATCAGGCAAGCCAGTAGTCCGCCCGTTACGGCCAGAAGCAGAGATTCAAGGAAGAAGCTGAGCAGGATGCTACCGCGACTGAATCCGAGAATTCGCAGGGTGCCAATCTCCTTGGATCGCCTGGCCACCGCGGCGTACATCGTATTCATAGCGGCAAACGCGCTGCCGATCGCCATGACGACACAGATGAAGTAACCCAAAAACTTGATCGGCGCAGCGGAGATGGTTTGCGACTCGTAGTATTCCTTTTCAGGAAGGGCCGTTACCTTCAGGCGGCGATCCGTTTCGAGCGATTTGCGAAGGGCGGCGGCGCTCACCTCGTCGGTTGCCTGCACCAGCGCAGAGCTAAACGTGTCACCGCGGTTATAGTCGGAGGCTACCTGGTTCCAGTCTCCCCAGGTCTCGCTGTCGCTGCTGCTGCCGTTGCCGTCCATAACACCCACCACCGTCCAGGGACCCTTGCCGAAGTGGAGCACCTGGCCGATTTGCGCAGCCGGGTAACGTCGTGCGAGCCCTGTACCGACCACGACTTCTCGTAGTCCGGGCTTGAACCAACGGCCCGAAACAATCTTGATATTGCGCATATGTACGCCCCGCATGCTAAGACCGCGCAACGTAACGTTGACTCCATCGGGATTCTCGCTGCTGGGCATATTCATGATGGAAACCACTTCCAGCGAGACCTTGGGCTGACCGTCGGTATCGGCCGCAATTCCGGGGAAGGTCTTCACGATCTGGAACTGCATTTGCGTAAACAGGCTGGTGAGTTCTGAGTTGCCGCCCTCGCGCATCACGATCAGACGAAGCGGGTCGCCGGTCGATCGAAATGCTTGCTCGAGCCCGGCTATCAGCCCCAGGACAGCCAACAACACGGCAATCGTCATAGCGATACCCGTGGCTGTCATCAGCGTCGTGGTCTTGCGAACGACCAGGTTGCGGAAGTTGTAAGAAAGTGGGATGGCCATCTTAGCCGCTGTACTTCAAGGAGTCCAGAATATCGGTGCGGGCAGCATTCCAGGCCGGCACAAAAGAACTGATCACACCCAGCAGAACTGCAATGCCCAAGCAGGTTAGAGCCGTCAGAGGCGTAATCGCCAAATGCTGCAATTGCGGGATGGTAGACGAACTCGAAGCCGCTACGGCCACAGAAAGAACGGCCGCGAGTGCTGTCCCCACCAGGCCACCGATCAATGCGATCGCTACCGCTTCACCTACGATAAGCCCGAGAATACTGTCGTTGCTGAAGCCGAGGGTCTTGAGAACGCCGACTTCTTTGATGCGCTCGCGCACCGACATCGCCATGGTATTGGCTGACACCAGCAGAATGGTGAACGTGACAGCGGCGCTGATAGCGGCAAGGAACAGCTTGATATTGCCCAAAAACGAGACAAAGCTAAGAGCGAACTGCTGTTCGGACTCGGACTTTGTAGGCGGAGAGGCATTGGCGAACATAGCGTCGACGTCTCTGGCGATGCGAGGCACATCCTCGGGACTGTCGGCAAGCACGGCATAGGTACCGCTGAAATCGCGACGTCCGGGCGGGAGCAACTCACGCAGATAGTCGAAATGAAAGAAAAGCGTGTCGTCGGCATCCGGATCGGTGAAGATGCCTGCCAGTTTCAGATCGAGGTTGACTGGATAGATATCACCCTTGAGAGTGATGCGGTCGCCTATCTTGAGGTTGAGACGGTCGGCAATCTTCTTGGCGAGAATGCAAGCTGTCTTGTCGCTGATAAAAGCCTGGCGAGCTTCGTTTGGCAGGACCATTTGAGTGCGTACCCGGAAAAACGGTTCGGGTTCAACGCCAAAGCGGGCAAAGAAATTCTTCTGATCGCGGTTGTCTTTGTAGGTTCCTCCAAACCAGCTCCAGGTCGAGATGGCTTGGACGCCCGGAACCGATCGGATCTTCTGCTCATACGAGCGAGGTAGAGTTTGCGCGAGCGAAACTTTATGGCGGATCACAAGCCGCAGGGCCTGGCCTGGAGTTTGATCGGAGTGAAACAAGGCGTTATACATGGCCAGCAGCACTCCCAGCAAACAAAGCGACACCGCGATACTTGATATGGTAAGCAAGCTCCGGCGGCGGTTTCGGAGCGTATTCTTGAAGGCAAGCGAGATATAGCGGGACATATAGATGAGCCTTTCCGCGACTTCTCCTTTCCGCTTAGGGTAACCTAATTCCAGTTCGGAGCCCGATTGAGACAGCAGGCGTCCAGCGCCCCGGTTCTGGATTCTACGTAAAGCTTCGCTTGATTGTTCGACTTCTATGCTCGCTTGCCGTAAGTTGACCGTCGATTTCGACGAACCTGTCTGAGCTTCATCAAAACTTGCAGACCGATACTTCGCAGACCGGGGGAGTGGGCGCTAAGCGCGAACAATGGACTGACCGCGATAGCGAGTGTATGAAGATGGCACTCGAACTGGCCCGTGAAGCCGGGAACCGAGGTGAGATCCCGGTGGGGGCGGTCATTACGCTGGGCGGCGAGATTGTCGGGAGCGGCGCCAATGCGCCGATTGGTTCCCTGGATCCTACCGCCCACGCGGAAATTCAGGCTTTGCGGCAGGCTGCCCTTTTCGTGGGGAACTATCGTCTGCCCGGCGCAACCTTATATACCACTCTGGAGCCTTGCGTGATGTGCGCTGGAGCCATCACGTTCGCCCGCTTGCAGACGTTAATCTATGCAGCGCGCGATCTTCGCTTCGGGGCAATTCGCAGTAAGTTCCGGCTTGCCGACTCGGACCTGCTGAATCATTGTGTCGAGATTCGCGAGGGCCTGCTGGCGGCAGAGGCGTCCGAGCTGCTGCGGCAATTTTTCAGAACGAAGCCATGAGCAGAGGTGGGAGTCCGACAATTTGGCCCTTCAGGCAGCCTCTCTGGCCGGGAATTTGACCATCGGACGGGTCCGAGGGGCGGTTTCGCCCTGCAAAGTAGTTTCGCTGGTCGGCGGCATCTTGGCAGGTTGTGTGGCTTTGTGGTCGCGAGGCGCGCCGTTGAAGTATTCGTCGAGCGGAAACAGCGCATAGGGCTGCAACTCCCGAAAGGCTCGGCCGAGTTTCTGCTCGATCCGGTACACGTCATGGAAGAACGACCCGCGATCCATGCCGAGCCGGCGGCAGCACAGCTTCCAATCAGCACCCAGAAGGAAATGGAATTTGAAGATCTGGTATTGCTGGTCATCGAGGACACGACGGCTTACCAGGCAGAAGTCGGCGATGTACTCTTCATTTTTCAGGCCCCAGGTCTGTTTGCGTTGGCGGCCGGGATTGGCTTCGAGTGAAACTCTGCTTATATACTTTTCTTTACAGGAATTCTGCTGAAAGCGCGCATAGCAGGCGCGGAAGATGCTGCGGAAGACGCAGTTGCAAGGGGTAGACACCCCGGAGCGGCCTGGTCTCAGGCCAAGACCATAACAAAGAGAGCATGATTGCTGAGCTAGGGCGAGAGTTTCGGATCGAGTCCATTGCATTTTTGTTTTTATCTCCAACTGCCTAACTAACCTTCGACCAATCTGTTGGACTTAGTTGGTACTGAGTCGACGTTACCAGTACTTTCCTTTGCTGCCTTGAAACTTTTTTGTCAGCAAGCCAACGCGTAGTGGAATAAATAGGAAAATAAATCGGTAAAAATGCAGAATTTTCTTCCATTTATCTCATCAGAAAAGCCCGAAATAATGTTTCGGAAAAATATGCCGGGTTGCGATTTGTTTTAGGGGCATATTTCTCATTGAAATCGCGCCCGGCTAAGACCAGTTTCACCTTCGAGGTGGTGGCAAACCGACTCCTGGTAGTTCTCCGTATATATCTCAACAACGGAGACATAACGGAACGGCGATTGGCGGCGTTATTGGGCTTGTCACAACCGCACACCCACCATCTGCTTTCTGGAAAACGACAATTGACGCTGCAAGTTGCAGATCGCATGCTGGTCCTACTGGGACTCTCAATTGAGGATTTGTTACAGCCCGACCCGGCAATAAAATCGCAATTGCCTCGAAAGCCTGATTTTTAATCCCCTGATAAATGGCTGATATGGCCAGCCAATTCTAAGGTCCACGAGATGTAATTAACC
This sequence comes from Amazona versicolor, assembly GCA_034782995.1. Lineage (NCBI taxonomy): Eukaryota > Metazoa > Chordata > Aves > Psittaciformes > Psittacidae > Amazona > Amazona versicolor. The sequence goes on along the minus strand of JAVHMZ010026690.1, from coordinate 40,969 downwards.
CGAATATTACGGTCAGAAAAATCTGATTAACGAGCTGTTGCAGTCCGCCGATATACAAAGCGGGCGGGTAGTGCCGTTCCGGAGCGCTTATTCCATTCTGAAACGCGCCTGGGCCTGATTCCGTTTCCTCTTGAAACAGGAGCGGCTTGGGCACGCTAGCTCCCCACTCCTCCGCCGTTCGGCGTTCCTCCCGTAAAGAACTGAAATAAAACACCTTGACGGTGGTCTTGCTCGCTCTTGCGCAGCTCAAATTCGTGCGGTCGCACTCTTGCTTTTTTCTTTGGCGTAGCCGGTTCAATCGCCGGCCCCGAGAAAAAAATGACAACCGCAACCCAAGCTACTACCTGCGCAACTGAAGCCGCCATCGACCGGGATCGCCTGATTACAGACCATATGTCATTGGTTCAGATGATTGCTCGCCACGTGCAGCGCTCGCTTCCTGTTCATGTGGATCTGGACGACATGACACACGCTGGGATCCTGGGATTGATTGATGCGGCCGACAAATACAAGGCAGGAAAGGACGTTTCCTTCTCCGCTTATGCCAAACACCGGATTCGCGGCGCCATTCTGGATAGCATGCGCCAGGCGGATTGGGTTTCGCGGGACACGAGAAAGCGCGTTAAACAGGTAGAGAGCACCCGTCAGAGCCTCACGGCCCAGCTGGGGCGAGAGGCAACGGACGAGGAAGTGGCAGGGGCGCTGAACCTTGACCGGGAACGCTGGCAGCAGCTGATGCTGGATGTGCGCACCGCGCAGTCGGCTACTCAAGTACGCGTTGACCGCGACGATGACGCTCCTGTGCTGGAAGTACCGGGCAACGTTGCAGACCGCCCGGATCAGATGTTTGCCGCCCAACAGACCCGCGGCCGTATGCAGATGATGATTCAATCACTCCCGGCTCGCTACCAGGATGTCTTGAACGCTTATTACGTTCGTGAAATGACGATGAAAGAAATAGCCGAAGATCTGGGTGTTCGGGAAAGCCGCATTTCGCAAATCCACAAAGCTGCGCTCGCCCTGCTGCAGGATCGTTTGGCGCAGGATGGCATCAACAGCGCTATGGCATTGGCAGCTTAATCTGCCCTACTCTACTGACAATCGAAAGGGCAAGACCTCCAGCAGTCCGCCCCGCAGTGTTGCAATTCCGGGCAAGCCGGGAATACGGCTGCGCAGAGTTTTCTCGGCAGCATCCGCCGTCCAGACCTCCGAATTACTTTGCGAGTCTGAAAGAACCTGGAGGAGGGAACGGCGCGGAGGGAATGCGACCAGATTCGTAGGCCCGTTGCTGTCGAGTTTGGCGCGGCGGCGCACCTGTGCGATTGCTTCGTTCAACCCACCCGTTTGGTCCACCAAACCATTCTGAGAAGCCTGGGTTCCCATCCAGACCCTGCCCTGTGCCAGAGCATCGATCTGATCGTAATTTTTCTTCCGGGCTGCCGCTACCTTGCCGACAAAAGAATGGTATGTCTTGTCGATCGAGTCATGAAGCTTTTGAACTCCGGCGTCTGATAGCGGCTCGGAAAGAGCATCAATGGTGGCTAGCTTGCCGCGGGCAATAGTCTCGCGAGTGACCCCGATCTTATCCAGAAGGCCATGGAAATTGGGACGGACGTAGAGTACGCCAATCGACCCGGTGATGGTGTTGGGGTACGCGAGCACCGGATCGCCAGTCATGCTGATAAAGTATCCGCCGGACGCAGCCACGTCGGACATGGAGATGACCAGCGGTTTCCGGGCGCTGAGAAGTTTCAGTTCGTGAAGGATCTCATCTGAAGCTACTGCGTCTCCTCCGGGCGAATCCACCCGAAGAATAACGCCTTTGACGCTACTGTCTTCCCGAACCTGGCGAACGACCGCAGCGAAGGCTCCCGATATAAGCGCAGCTTCATTACCCATGTTGTTATCGCCTACACCGCGAAGGATGTCGCCCTCGCCAACTAGAAACGCGATGCGGTCGCCCTTGGGCGTGGTCGAGCGGGCATAGGGCTTTAGCTTGACCCGGTTCAGCACGGAGACCCCCACCTTGGTTTTAAGAGCCGCAAACACCTGATCTTCATACGAGAGCTCGTCTACCAGGCCGACGGCCTTGGCCTGGTCGGCGCTAAACGGTCCCAGATCCACAAGAGTCTTCACGTCCGTGCTGGTCTTGTGGCGCGATTCGCCAACGGTCTGGCAGAAATCACCATACAGCTGATCGAGAATCTGATTGATGACTTCACGCGTCTCAGCGGTCATGCCCGTCCGTGAGAAGGAATCACCCGCATCCTTGTAGCGCCCGATGTGATCTACCTGTACACCAATGCCGAAGCGGTCGAGAGCGTTCTTAAGGAACGTCTCTTCTACGCGGAATCCCTTGACATTTAAGAAGTCGTCCGGTGTGACAAAGATCCGTTCCGCGGAAGAGGCAAGATAGTATTCCTTAGACCCCGCGCCTTGTAAGAACGCATAGACCGGCTTACCGGAGCGTCTGAATTCGAGCACATCGCGCCGTAACTCTTCAAGCTTTGCCCAACCGATGGAGAGGTCGTGTGGTTGCAGCAGGATCGCCTTGACACGATTGTCGGAAGCGGCGGCGCGTAAAGTAACGAAAACATCGCGTACCGTGGGCTGAGATTGCGCGTCGAGAAAAGGGACAGGCAGTTCGACCGGAGCGCTCTCTGGAACATTGCCGGTCAGATCAAGCTGCAACACGGCATTCGCCGGAATAACCGGCTGCCGGTTCGTGAACAGACGGCCCAGCGCAAAGACGGTGATCACCAGCCCCGCAAAGACGATGACGACACCAACGATTAAACCCAATAAAAATCGACGCATGAATGGCGGCTCCGTTCTCTTTGGCAAGCGTAACAGGCAGTGAGCTGCACCTTGCTTAACGAGGAGACGGAAGACGTTTACAGAGCCGAGGTGGCGGCGGACAGGCCGTGAGCTCGAGCAAAGCTGATGAGCTTCGGGCGCTGGTGAATGTCGAGCTTACGCATGATGTTCAGGGTGTGCGATTCGATGGTCTTCATACTCAGCCCGAGCTCGGCGGCTATCTGACGTATGGTAAGGCGTTCTGCCAGAAAACCGAGTACCTCGCGCTCCCGCGCCGTAAGATCTGCAAGCGCAGACGGTAACGCGGTTGGTGATGATCTGGAAACTCGCTCTCCCCGGTCCCCGATTGCCGATGCCAAGCCCCGCAGAAGGCTGAGAAATTCTTCGGGCGAACTGCTGCGCTCTACAAATCGGCGGTACTCGCCGTCGGCTCGCTCGGGCAAGAAGGAAGAATGTTTGGAAGTGATGCAGAGCACGGGAAGATCTGCCCGCAAATCAGTGGTTTTCAGCATCTCGGCTTGCGCAATGATCAGATCGGCTGAAGAGTGGTCCGAGGTACTGTCGACCACCTTAAAACCAGATTGGGTGGAAACAAGCGCGCTCAAGCCGCGGCGCAGCATATCCTCTTCCTCGGCCACTAAAATCTGACAGGTGATCGGGGAAGTAAGATGCGCCATGATGTCCTCTGCACGAGTACATCGGCGGATCAGGCAGAAAGCTTATCCGATTTTAGGAAAGATCTGTTACCGGATAATTCCGAATCGGTACTAAGAGGGAAGAGTGAAACAAAGCATGCGTTTTCTAAGACCGGTTGAAAGCAGAAAAGGAGCGCCGGAGCGCTCCCTTCAGGCTAAACCTGCACTACTTCGAAGACTGTGGAAACGACTAGACGCTGACGCTTACCACATGTTTTTGAAGCATCTTCAGAAATTCGGGCTTACCGATCGCACCAACCTTCTGCTCCACGATCTGGCCATTCTTGAACAGCAGCAGGGTCGGAATGCCGCGTATTCCGTAGCGCATTGCAGTCTGTTGGTTTGAATCGACGTCAAGCTTCCCAACTTTGACTTTCCCGCTGTACTCAGAAGCGACTTGGTCGACAGTTGGGCCCATCATTTTGCATGGTCCACACCACTCCGCCCAGAAATCAACAAGTACGGGCACATCAGACTTCAGCACATCTTCATCAAACGTCTGGTCTGTAAAGGTCAGGGTATTGGTTCCAGCCATATTAAGATTCTCTCGTAGTTGGATGGTATTTGCGCCTATTTGATTCAGGTCGTTTTGGCATTCGCGGAAGAGCCCCTGGGCTACACTGAGGCCTGAAAGTGGCGATTTTAGCTCGAAACGTCCTCAGAGACGCGTCCCGGAATCTTGTGCGCAAGGCGCCCTTTGTGGCCGGATTTTGCGTTTTTGCGCTGGGTTGCTGCGCACAGGGTAATCAGAACGGGTTCAGCACTAGTCCGGCACTGTTTTCAACGCTCTGCGCGATCAACGCAGCTGGGTATGACGCGGGTCTGGACTCGCCGTTGAACGCTCAGTTCAAGTTGCGCATCCAGGTCCGGGAGGAGTTGGCTAAACGCACCATTCCCAGCCTGCCGGAGCTGCGATCGTTCTATCGAGCGCATCTGAAACCGACCGATACGGGCACCTTAAGCCAGTACATCTCGTTTGCGATGCTGGCAGGCGGCCCGCCGGACTTCAAACTGCCGTCGCAGGTGCCAGCCGACGTCGAGGGGCTTCGGGGGTGGAGCGAGCTGCTGGCTCGCTTTGCTGCCGAAGCCCGGATCGAAGAGCTATGGCAGCGCTCGCAGCCAGCATACGTTGCAGCTGTCGGCCAATACCAGCAGCCGCTGATTGAAGCTCTGTTTGAAGCGAACGGGTATTTACGGAATCCGTCGGGGTACCTCGGCCGCCGGTTCGAAATTTACCTCGATCTGCTCGCGGCGCCGAACCAGATCCAGGTGCGTAGCTATAAAGACGACTACTTTGTTGTGATCTCACCCACTTCCACACCGGTCGTGGACGAAATTCGCGACGCATACCTCTCCTATCTGCTCGATCCTCTGACTTTCAAATACAGCGCGGCCATCCAAAGTAAGAAAGCCCTGCAGCGCTATGCGGACAACGCCCCCGCGCTCGATCTCGCTTACAAGGAAGATTGGCCTCTGCTTGTGAATAAGTGCCTGATCAAAGCGATCGGGTCGCGCTTACAGCATGGCGGCAGCAGTAAGCGCAAGATACTTGTGAATCAAGCGATGGCGGAAGGTTTTATCCTGACGGCTGCTTTCGACGAGAGCCTGCCGTCTTACGAAAAGCAGCAGGATGCATTTCGGCTCTACTATCCGGAGTTGGTCAACGCGGTGGATGTAAAGCGGGAAGAGAAGCGATTGCGGACGGTTGAGTTTGCCCAAACTGCCGCTCCGCGACTGGTGGCTCCGCCAGCCCGCCTCGAGTTGGATCCTGTGGATCAGGCTTTGGAAAGTGCGGACGGGTTGCTTAGCCAGCGCGACTACCCGAATGCCCGACGCGCTTATGAGAAAGTGCTTGAAATGACTTCGGCCCCTGCCAAGCAGGGCCGCGCGTACTACGGGTTGGGTGTAATCGAACTTGGCGAGAAACGTTGGGACGAGGCGCTCAATCTGTTTGGGAAGACGGTAGGGGCGAACCCGGATCCGACGCTGACAGCCTGGGCGCACTATTATCTGGGCCAGTTGGCGTTAAAGTCGGGTGATCGCGGAAAGGCTCAGGGCGAGTGGAAGCAGACGCTGGCAATCGAGGGCGCGTCGGCCCGGGCCCGGGAAGCTGCCGAGAAGGCCATGGAAAGCACGTCAGGAGAACAAAAACCATGAAATTACATAAGTCGACTATTATTTTGGCGGGATGCCTGATGACGGGCGGTTTGTTGCTGGCCCAGGCCCAGAAGGCTCCCGCAGGGCCCCATGCCAAATCCCAAAAAGAGTTGGACGCACTGCAAAAGGTGCAAGCCGCGGCCCAGGCCCAGAACTATGACGGCGAACTGGCTGCTATCACGAACGTGCTCGAGAATTTTGCGGACACCGAGTACAAGCCGATGCTGCTGAACATGGCAATGGATGCGGCGCAGCGCAAGGGTGATGAAGCCCAGACGCAGGTTTACGGCGAGCGGATTCTCGAGTCCGATCCGAACAACATTCAGGCGCGCGTGCTGTTAGGCGCCAGCATTGCGCAGAAGGTTCGTGAGAACGATCTGGATAAAGAGCAGAATCTGAAAAAGGCAGAGGATTACGCCAATAAGTCTCTTGAATTGTTGAAGGCTTCTCCCCCGGCTCCGGCCGGGTTTCCGGCTGACCAGTGGCCGGCGGCGCAGAAGGAGTTGACCGCGCAATCCTATAGCACCTTGGGCGTTGTTGCCGACGCGCGCAAGAACTATCCTGAAGCGATCAAGCAGTTCCAGGCTGCTCTTGCCGCACAACCCGACAGTGCCGTTTCGACGGCGCGCTTAGCCAAAGCATACGTAGGGAATAAACAATATGACGACGCGATCACGACGGCCGATAAGGTCAGCAGCATGGCGAATGCTCCGGACACCGTGAAGCAGTTCGCCGCGCAGCAGAAAGATAATGCGACAAAGTTGAAGGCTGCGTCTCCCGCTCCCAAGTAATCGGGGTCGATGCCAGAACTTGCGCTGCTCGAAGAGCAGATTGGCTATCGATTTCGAGATCCCTCGCTGCTCGAGCTGGCCTTGACACATTGCTCTTACGCTGGGGACCGGCCTGCTCCGTCTGTTCCCAATCCACGCGCTGACAATGAAGAGCTTGAATTCCTTGGTGATGCGGTATTGGGGATGGTGGTCAGCGAATATATCTACAATGCTTACCCGAATGCCTCCGAGGGCATGTTATCGAAGGCGAAATCGAAACTCGTTAGCGCGTCGTGGCTTCGCGGCAGTGCCGCCAAACTAAATCTTGGCAGCTATCTTCGGCTTGGGCGCGGCGAGGAGCGCAGTGGCGGGCGGGACAGACAATCGATATTGGCCGACACGGTAGAGGCTTTGATTGCCGCTCTCTATCTGGACGGAGGGTTGGAGGCGGCGCGTCAGTTCATTAACGGTCACGTTCTTGATCTCAGCGTCATCAGCGGCAGCGAACAGCTGTCAGACGCGAGCTCTCTTGACAGCGAAAACTACATCGGAGAATTACAGGAAGGCGCCCAGGCGCGTGGCCTTCCCGTGCCGGAGTATGTGGTTGTGGACATGCAGGGACCGGAGCATGCCCGCGTTTTTGTGGTGGAGGTCCGCATGGGTAACGGGCTAAGTGCACAGGGCAGTGGAACGTCTAAGAAGACTGCCGGGCAGCAGGCAGCGCGTTCCCTTGGGATTCGATTGCGCGAGAGTCAGGAACGGTCGGCGAGCGGGTCAACGTAAGCGTGCGCGAAGCCACTACTCGAGAAGCCGCAGGATTTCACGCAGATGCCATCGCAAGTCATCGAGGACGTCCGGACTGAGCGGAAACAGTTCCGCTTGCCGGGGCAATACGCGTGGGGCTTTGCTGGCCGAGGCCGCGGCAGCCTGCCGGCGCCGATCCTCGAGATGCTGGCGAGCCCCCGCAATAGTAAAGCGCTTCTCGTAAAGCAGGCGTTTGATTTCGAAGACCAGTTCAACGTCTTTACGCCGATAGAGGCGATGGCCTGCTCCGGACTTCTTGGGCCCTAATCGGCCGAATTCCGATTCCCAGAAGCGTAGAACATAGGGCTTAATGCCAGCAAGCCTGGCAACTTCGCCGATTCTGAAGTACAGCTTGTCAGGGATAACACTCGTTGCGATTTCTTCTGTGCCTGGCGATGAGACAGCAGTCTCTGTCATAGACGAATCGCGACGAACGTTCTCAGTGTAGCTGAAAGAGAGGGGTTTCGACTACTTGATCTCGAGTGTGACCGTCACGCTGGCGCGTACCTCGATATTGCCGGCCTCCACCGGCGTTGGAGGAGCCTCCATGTTCCGCGCCATCGCCATCATAGGTTGCACCATTCGGCTGGGGGCGTCAGCTACTTCTACGTCGACCACCCCTGTTACTTCTGCGCCGACGGCGGCAGCCAACGCTTCCGCACTCGCTTTTGCCTTGCGGGCGGCTTCCGAGAGCGCCTGTCGACGCAGCGCTTGATCGTCGCGAAGGCTGAACGAGATGCCGTTCACATCGTTCGCTCCATTGGCGACCGACTTATCTATTACGGTTGACAGGATCGACATGTCATCCACGGTGACGGACACGATGTTGGAAGCCTGGTAGCCTGTCAGCTTCGGTTTGGTGTTGTTGCCGTATTGATACTGCGGCGTGATGGAGTAGCTGGAGGTCTTTAACTCTCCCTTGCCCGCCAGCACCGTCTTCATGGAGGACATTACATCCGAAGTTTCGCGGGCGTTTTCAGCAGAGGCCGCTTGCGCGGTAGCACCGTTGGTTACCACTCCTATTCGGATTTCTGCCCTGTCCGGCTTACCGCTTACCATGGCTTCTGCCGAAGCGCGGACCGTTCTCCGGGGAAGCTGGCCGGTTTGGCTTGTTGCAATCGTGCACGTCACTAGGAAAGTAAGTAGCAGGGTGCGCATGAGGTTCATCTGTCAGGGTACAAAGAAGTAAAGAGTGTTGTCATCGCTCCCGGCAGCAATCGCTTTTCCGTCAGCGTCAATCGCCATGCCCCAGCTCATTTTGTCGGTCTTCACTCCCCAGCGTTCTCCCGCCTTGGCCGAGTAGAGGGAAAATCGACCGGGCTTGTCGTCCGGATACCCTTGCGCTACGCCAAAAACCTTCGCCTTGCTGTCCATAACAACGGCATTTGGATTGTATAGAGTCGGGTGCTCGAAAACGATGGAGAAACCGCTTCCGTCGCGCTTGAGCCCATAAAGCTTCCCGCCTTCCGAGTGATTCATGACGAACGTCACAAGCGATCCATCGTTTGCAATGGCAACGGAGCGCACTGACTTAGAGGCGCCCTGTGGGACATCGCAGCTCGCGACAGGTCCTGCGTCGGCATGAAGAGAATCGAACAGAAGGACGACACTGTCTCCCCCCACCACAAACAAGTTCGCTGCCTTTGCAACTGCAATCGATAAGAAGTGAGGGTGCGCTGGTTCGGTCCACATCGCGTGGCTCTGGACCAACCCGTTCCGCAGCGTTGCAGTGTAGGCGTTGCCGTCCTCCCCGCAAGCAGCGGCGAACGTTCCATCCGGGCTAATGTCGCACCAGTCGACTCCTTTGATCTCACCAAAGGGGGTCGCCGGCGTGGGGTTGAACAAGCCCGCTTCGTTGCGGTGGAAAAAATAGAGAGCTTGAGAGGTGCCGGCTATTAAAACGCTGCCATCCGCGGACAAAGCAACGGAATTGACGCGATCTGTGAATGTGTCATCCGTGTAATTCAGCAGCTGGTGTCCGGAGTCGCCCTCATAGGCTCGTAGGAAGCCTTTTCGAGGCCTGCTCGAGTGCTGGCCGCCCGTGAGCATTCCTCCTGCTGCAGCGACTTTTGCATCACTCGATAGCGCGACTTCAAACACACCCCTGTCGCCTTCAAACTCGTCCATCCAGAGCCGCGTGCCGTCTGATTTGTAACAGTAAACTCCAAATGTGCCATTCACACGAAGGCGCTTGGTTCCGGGATAATTGTCATAGTAAGTGCCGGCAAGAACGCGGTGACCGTCGTCCGAAACCGCGGTCGAATTCACCATGTACTGATCTGTGTTGGGAGGGTCCGAAGGTGCCGCCGGCAAAGGACTCGCCGAGAGCGGCGCAGACCATTTCAGGTGATTTGACATAGAAACCTCCTATGCAATCGGGCTTCCATAGGTTTAAGGCGTCAACCCGATGCGAGACACCAGTGACCTAAACCGGGGATCAGACCGCAGCGAATCGAGCTGCGATTCGACGGCGACATACTGCAGCACCGGATCACGGTCACGGTAGGCCCGCTCGAGGGCATCCAGGGCTCGTCCTTTTTGGTCCAGACCGTTATAGACAAGAGCGAGTGCCATGGGAGGAACAAACTCGCCCGACCGCCGGATGTCGTCCAACTCTGCCGCCGCTGCCTTTCGCTCTCCGGAGCGGGCTAGCGAGTAGGCGTAGTTACATCGGGTAAATGCGGTCTTGTCTCCTAGCCGAAAGGCTTCGCGATAGGCCGCGAGAGCAGGCGAATACTGCCCGCTGCCTCCCAGTACGATGCCCTTCCATGTCCACAGGGCCGGCGCAGTCGGATCGAGTTGTGTGGCCCGGTCCAGTGGTTCGAGCGCCAGTTTGTAGCGTCGCGAGTTGTAGTAAATGGCCGCCGAATCGATGGCAGTCAACACGTTAATCGGATCCAGATCGCGAGCGCGTTTGTTTTCTTCAAAGGCGGCTTCATAACGATGCTGGAGGGTCAGTAAAATACCAAAGCCGTTGTGGGCCGCAACCAGATTCGGATTGAGCACCAGTGCTTGCTGAAACTCGTGTTCGGCGGTAGACCACTCCCATTGATCCTTCTTGATATCGCCGAGAGCCGCATGGGCCTGCGCCAAGCTGGGATCAATAGCGATGGCGCGGCGAGCTGCCGCTTCGGCAAGCGGCAGAGAGTCTCCCGGTTTCAGGATGCCAGCCACTCCCAGGTGTTGATAGGCGGAGGCAAGTTCGGCCGAGGCAACAGCATAGTTCGGATCGAGCGCCAACGCCTCCCGAAAGTAGTCAGGAGCCTTCCTGGTGCTGGCGGGATTATAGAGCGTCATTTCGTAGCGGCCACGCAGCATCAACTCATATGCTTCCGAGTTGATAGGCTTCATCTGCCCCAGAGCCAGAAGCCGCTTCGTTTCGGGAAGATCAGGCCGGAGTTGGGCGGCGAGATCGCGCACGATCCGCGCCTGCGTGTCGGCTGCTTCCGAGATCGAGGCGAGATAGTGGGCACCCCACGTCTGCGTACTGTCGGTGCCGTCGATGAGTTCGGCAGTGATGCGCAGTTGGCCGCCCATGCGTGCGACACGGCCCATAATCAATTGGCGAACGCCGAGTCTGGCAGCCATTACACGCGCGTCTGTTTCCCGATTTCTAAACTGAAAGCTCGACGTTCGGGCGATCATTTTGAGTCCCGGCAATTGCGCCAGGTGGTTGATCAGGTCCTCACTAATGCCATCGCACAGGAACTCCACATCTTTACTCCCGGTCGTATTGGCGAACGGGATTACCGCGATGGAATGGCTGCCGAACGCCTGCCGGCTTCGATAGAACGCAAGCGCTGCAAGCGCACACAGCGCTACTAGCAGCACTGCCACAAGCGTTATCGGTTTAGCCTGGCTCAGAAGTCGCGAACGGAGCTCGGCGAGGGCAAACCACGGCATTTGCCTGGAGCCGGATGACAGACCTTCGACGATCTGCTCCAGTTGCTGTGCTACTTCCTCCATGGACGGCCGGCGGTCCCGCTGCTTCTCGAGGCAGCCATCCACCAGGTTCTGCATCCCGGCAGGAACGCGTACCCCGAAGGCACTTAATCGCGGCACGGGTTGGTACACGGTCTGATGGAGGGAGATCAAGGTGGAGGTGGCCGCAAAGGGCCGGCGGTGAGCAATGCCTTCAAACAGCATGCAGCCAAAAGAAAAGACGTCAGAGCGGTCACTTGCCAGATCTCCGGCAGCTTGTTCAGGTGACATGTACCCGACCGTGCCTTCAATGGAGCTTCGAGGTGCGGAAAAGACCTGCGTCTGTGTCACACCCTCGGAGGCCGGTCTCTGTTCCGCGCCAGCCACCTCCATGACGCGCGCAAGGCCGAAATCGAGCACCTTGGCAACGCCCTCTGTCGTCACCATGATGTTTTTAGGCTTTAAATCGCAGTGAATGATGCCGCGCGAGTGGGCTTGCGCCAGTGCCTTTGCAACCTGCACCAGATACCGCAGCAACTCGGCCACGCTGACCGAGGGCGAATCAAGCTTGGTGCGTAGCGTCTCTCCCTCGATCAACTCCATGGCGATGAAGTAAATTCCGCGATCTTCGTTCACTTCGTAAACGTGCACCAGATTGACGTGATTTAAGGCGGCTGCGGCGCGAGCTTCACGAAGAACGCGGCTGGGGGAGAGCCCCGTCATTGCTTGGGGCGAGAGCACCTTCAGAGCTACATCGCGGAAGAGTTGCGTGTCGCGGGCTCGATAAACCACGCCCATTCCGCCCTCTCCCAATTTCTCGAGGACCTGGTAGCGGGCAATCGTGGAACCGAGCATGACGAACCTCGAAAAGCGCTGCCGAGAGGGCCGGGACGATTGTAGCCGATCGAAGTGCACCAGCAATTCACGCCGGCAAGATGCTCCTCTGGCGATCGGCTTCTATAAACTATTAGCCACGATGATGCATAGGCCCCTCGTTAGTGTGCTTCTTCTCCTCGCCCCCGTCGCCCTCTCGGCGCAGGCAGGGCCGGGAGTGAAGCAGGATTCTACATATGGAACGACGCCCGACGGCAAGAAGGTATCGCTCTTTACGCTTCGCAATGGCGCCGGCATGGAGGTTCGCGTCACCAACTTTGGAGGCGTGGTCACTTCCATTCGTGTTCCTGACAAAAGCGGTAATCCTGGCGATGTGGCGCTTGGTTTCAAAACCGGCGAGCCTTACGTAACGGGTAAAAACACCGCCTATTTTGGCGCCACAGTCGGACGCTATGGCAACCGCATCGCTGGTGGCAAATTCAGCATTGACGGACACGAGTACCAGATTCCGGCCAACGATAAGCCGCGCCCGAATGCTCTGCATGGCGGCCCGGAAGGTTTTAACTCACGTGTGTGGGATGTGAAGAGCTATGGTGAACAGGCCGGCGGCGCCACATTGGTGCTCCATTATCTGAGTCCTGATGGCGAGGAAGGATTTCCCGGCAATCTGGATACGACCGTACGCTTTACAGTGACCAGGGACAACGCGCTGCGCATCGATTATGAGGCCAAGACCGACAAACCAACGGTATTGAATTTGACCAATCACACCTACTTCAATTTGGATGGGCCAGGCAGCAGCGTGCTCGATCATCAACTGATGATTGCCGCGGACCGCTTCACCCCAGTCAACGAAAACCTGATTCCGGACGGAACGTTAACGCCCGTCGCAGGCACGCCCTTCGATTTCCGCAAACCGATGCGCATCGGCGACAAAGTGGCCGCGGACAATCCGCAGATCAAAGCCGGCGGAGGGTACGATCACAATTTTGTTCTCAACTCCCCCGGCAATCTGAAGAAAGTGGCGGTGCGGGTTGAAGCAGCTAAGTCCGGGCGCGTCATGGAAGTGTTCACGACAGAACCAGGCGTGCAGTTTTATTCCGCTAATTTCCTGGATGGCTCGCTCGAGGGCGTAGGTGGCCGCTATGAAAAGAACTCGGCATTGTGCCTGGAGACACAGCACTTTCCCGATTCTCCCAACCATCCTGCCTTTCCGAGCACACTCTTGCGCCCCGGAAGAACCTTCAAGAGCACGACCATCTATAAGTTTTCGGTAGCCAAGTAATTTGCAGCTACTTCGATAGCCGTCGCAGTGTGAGCACGTCCGGGCGCAGGGGCGTGCTCATCAGTTTCTTCCAGTCGTCCGAGACATGAATCAGCTTTCCCGTGACGTGATTGGAACGTTCAGACGCGAGAAAAGCCACATGGTCGAGCTGAGATTCAGGCGGAGTTCCGCCTGTGCGCCGCACTTCCCGAGCCGCAGCTACTACCTTCGATTCCAGTCGATCTTCTGCTTTGATGATCTCGTCCGTCAGGCTCGTGTAGGCGGGCCCGCTGTCAAAGCAGTTCGCCTGTACGTTGTAATCGAGTACCTCGCACGCCAGCGCTTCAATGAAGCGGACGGCCGCCATCTTCGACGTGCTGTAGGCTGAGAAGCCCTGGTGGGGAGCGCCATCGCACTCGCACGCCAGCACAATGATCTTGCCTCGGCGGTTCGCCATCATGGAGGGAAGCACTGCTCTTGTAGCGTGCACAACACCCATGAGATTGACGTCCATGGCGTGGCGCCAGTCGGCCGATGTCAGACGGCTGATGGGCTGCAACGGCGCGGCCACGCCGGCTGCGCAGATTAAGATCTCTACTGGTTGTCCGAAAGAAACGCGAGCGCGCTGGCCGGCCAGCTCCATCTGCTCGGCATCCACAACGTCGGCCTGGACGCGGATGGCACTGCCCCCCGCCTGTTCGATTTCAATGTGAGCCAGTTCTAACTCTGCTTTGTTTCGCCCGATCAAAGCCACCTTTGCGCCCATGCGCGCAAAGCCCATGGCAAGACGTTTTCCGATGCCCCGGCCCGCGCCGGTCACCAGCACAGGACGGTCGCGAAACTCGGTCGATGGCATGGCAAATGAAGGATGCTTAATGGAGCTGCATTTCCAGCATATGCCATCCTGTCACCTGGTTCGCCGAACGGAAAAAGCGATAGATCTCAGGCGGTTCGTTGACGTTCACTGTGTCCCACGAAGAATCGTGCTTGCAGGCAGACTTTGCGAGGCGGTCCGGTGTAGGCAACGGCACACGCGTAACCCGGAGCAAACTCGACATCGTGAAGTTGCCATTCCAGCTGCATGGTTTGGTCCAGGAACCGGACCGAGGCTTGTGCGGGGTCATCCGCGATTACCGTGAAGCTCTGGAGCGATCGGGACATCCCTTCGCCCGTGGCTTTTACAACCGCTTCCTTGCGCGTCCAGAACCGATAGAACAGATCTTCGGGATGGTTAGACTGCGCAATTGCTTCCGTTTCCGCCGTTGTAAATAGATGCCTGGCCACCGACTTGAGATCAGGGCAGGGGCGGATCTGTTCCAGATCAACCCCTAGTGGCGTTCCACATGTAAAGGCGATCGCGGCCATGTCACCCGAACGGGAGCTATTGAAGTGAAGATCGCGACGGTTCTCCGGTTCCGGCTTGCCGTATGTGCCGGCGCTGAAAGAGACTTCCGCAGGAGCGACACCGAGATAGGTCGCCGTCAGGGAGCGGTGCGCTGCATGCGCCAGGATATAGCGGCGGCGGGTTGCTAAATCACGAAGGCGTTCTGCTCTCGCTTGTTCATTTCTGTCCAGCCAATCGAGAAGCACAGGCAGGGGCGTAGGCGCAGCGTCCAGGGGAGCCGGCCAAAGATGGATTTCATCGCGCGAAGGCGGAGGCAGTCCCATGCTTTGTATTCGCGCTTTGCTTCAGGCGCAACAGCGAGGAATTGATGTCAACTGACCCGGTCTGTATATATTCCGCCAGCATGTTGGCAAGGCGGCCGGAATTTTCCGGCAGCATCGCGGTATTGTGACTTCCCGGTAGGTCAACCACCTTCAGATTGTTGGCAACCTTCCCAGCCCACCCCAGTAGCGGATTCGGCCCGAACTTGGTGCCATCGTCCCGAAACCGGACCAGCAGGGCGGAGCCGGGGAAGGGTGACGGGCGATATGCCTTTTCCATGCGCAGAACAATTTCATGCACGGGCATGATTTTGCCGGTGAGCGAGGCTCCGTCCAGACGTCGCAGGCGTCGCTGCAGGCTGTAATGGGCAACACGCTTTCGGACGAATTGGCGAGGCCCCTCGCTGACTTCGCTGCTAAATTTCCGGATGACCCGGCATGCCTGTTGGTGAGCGAGTTTCTGCAGGCGAATCCACCGCGGAAGGGCCGGAGGAGCTCCGTGCAGTTCTCCATCGATCAGCCCGAGCGCTCCGATTTCATGCCCACGGGAGACCAGTTGCCGCGCGATTTCGAAGGCCAGCACGGAACCACTCGAGTAGCCCACTACAAAGTAGGGGCCTTTCGGTTGATGCTGTAAGATGTCGCTCGTGTAAAGCGCCGCCAGCGCCTCGATCGAGTGCAGGTCGGGCCGTGAAGGAAGATCGCCGGGCGCTTGAATCCCGATCAGTGGACGATCGATATCCAGCTTTTCTGCCAGGTGGCGGTAGCACAGCACATCGCCAAACATGTGATGGATCAGGTAGAGCGGTTGCAGCTTGCCCGCATCCCGCAGCCGCACCAGGCAGGTTTCGCTTGCCAGGGTTTTAAGCCGGGCGGCGATTGCCCTTGGAGTGGAGACCTCTGCCAGAGCGCTCACCGGGAGCGTTCGACCAACCCGCTCTTCGACCAGCGTCAGGAGGCGCGCAACCAGTAAAGAATGGCCACCGCAATCGAAGAAGTCGTCATCACATTGCATGTGAGGACGGAGCAAAACCGTGCGGCAGACGTCCAAGACATGCGTTTCGACATCCGTCAGTGCCGGGGGGAGAAGGGCCGGGGCGGCAAGGGTCTTCTCACACAGTGCGCTCTCGCAAGCCGCCCCGCATTCCTCGGAATGATTCGGTCCTGGCAGATGATCCTTGTCCGGTCTGCGTGAACAGTGCAGCCCTACATGCAAGGCTTTGCGGTCCACCTTACCGCTTGCTGTCAGCGGCAACCCGTCTACAGCCACAAACGCGGCGGGCGTCATATAGGACGGCAGCGCTTTTAGGGCATGCCTGCGTAATTCCGCTTCCGGTGGCGGCTGATGCCCGGCGAACGTGAAGTATGCAACCAGGCGGGCATCGTCCTGCTGAAACTGCTCGAGTTTAACCACGCACGAACCGACGCGAGAGTGGCTCTCCATGTGCGCCTCAATCTCGCCCAACTCAACCCGGTAACCGCGAATCTTCACCTGGTTGTCCGCACGGCCCAGAAGCTCGACCTCACCCGTGGGCAGCAGTCGTGCCAGGTCGCCCGTCCGGTACATGCGCGCGTCCTTGTGCGGGGTAAACGGATCGGTCAGGAAGCGCTCGCGGGTAAGATCCGGCCTTCCTCGATAGCCTCGGCCGACGGCATCGCCACCAATGTACAGCTCGCCTATGGCGTGTATCGGTACAAGCTGCTGATGAGCATCCAGCACTCGCGCCGAGAAGTTTGCCAGAGCGGTCCCTACCGTGATCCTGTTGTCGCCTGGATCTATCCGCTTTCCGGTGCAATAGATGGTCGTTTCGGTTGGCCCGTACAGATTCAGTAGCGCCGCACCGCGTTCTTGCAGCTTCTGTGCCAGTAAGCGGTCAAGTGGTTCTCCGGCGGCCAGCACCGTGAGATGCTGCGGTGGTCGCCAACCTGTCTCGAGCAGTAGACGCCAGCCGGAGGGGGTCGCCTGTACCACCGTTGCGCCGCTCGTGACAATTGATTTCACGAACGCTTTGCCGTCCGTAGTCACGGAGCGCGGTAACAGTTCGAGCCTTGCACCCCGGATCAGCGGCGCAAAGATCTCATAAACGGAGATGTCGAATGAAATCGTCGCGACACCTAACATCACATCCTCCCGGGACAAGGGAAGCAGACGCTCCATCGAATGGAGCAGCGTCGTCAACGCGCCGTGGGTGATCTCGACTCCCTTGGGTTTGCCCGTTGAGCCAGATGTATAGAGGACGTAGGCCAGGTCTTCCGGCTGTGTTTGGATGGCAAGCGGTTCCGCGAATCCGAAGTCAGACCAGGAGGCCTCGTCGACAATGGCAGGCAGGTTGAGCGAAGGAATTTCGTTCCTGTTTGCCTCCGCACTGAACGATGGCACTCCCCGGCCCATGCCGTGAAGGACCAGGGCGGGTTGTGCGCTCTCTAACATGTGAGCGACGCGGTCCGCGGGCAGACCAGGATCGATGGGGAGAAAAGCGCCGCCACACTCAAATATTGCGAGCAAGGCCGCGATCATCTCAACGCCTCGCTCCAGATAAATCGCGACGAGCGACTCTGGCCCGACGCCCAGCCGTTGCAGCTCTTGCGCCAGCCGAAACGAGTGCCGGGACAGCTGAGCATATCGCAGATCCCGTCCCATGAAGGCAAGTGCGACAGCTTCCGGCATCTCTCTACTCTGACGAGCGATCATCTCCTTGACACTTACAAAGGGTGGTCGGTCATCCTGAGCGAGCGGCGCGCTCAGCAACTGCCGTTCCGCAGCGCCCAGGACGTCCAGACTGGCCAGTGCGCAATCCAACTGGATAACCGCTTGCGAGGTGACTTGCTCGAGATGGGAGATCAGGGTGGAGAGGATTGTGGTGTCCCATGTTTGCCCATCCACACTGCCGCGCAGCGAAAGGTCTGCTCCGGACACAGTAAGGCGCAGATGTAGGGGAGCCGCTGATGATTCCAGAGCGTCATGTTCAATCGGAGACGCAGTCCCAACCAGGAAGATAACGTCATTTGGCTCTGCCGGTCGTAAAGCAGGTTCACGATTGAACTCGAGAGAACTCTCGATGGCCCTTGCTGCGGTCCGCACTGTCGTTTCGCCATGCAACACCACACGAGTGGGCCGGCCGCTGTCGATGTGTACTTCAGCAGAGATTGATGGTTGATTCAGATAACGACGCGAGAGTTCGGATAAGCAGGTGAGAAGGAAAGCCTTCTGACTTACCTGACACGCGGCAGCTCCCACCTGTGCAATCGAATGCACCATCCGCAGGTCACTCTCCACTAACAAACAGGAACGCACCTTAATGTTGCTCGCTTCGCGAAACAGAAGGTCAGCTTCTCTTGTCTGTAACTGGCGCGTAACATCGAATCCATCTTCAAAACAATCGGCAGAACGTTTTGAGAAGGATCCGGGCACTAATTCAGACATATAAAGAATTCCCCTTGCAATTTAGGAGCTTGCGCTTGAGTTTACGCGAATCAGCTTGCAAGAAACAACTATAAGGACACATTAAAAGTCACACACCAATTTCGAAAGTACCGGAGTGACCTTAGTCCCAGTGCTTAGCGGAACGAACTTCCTAGCGCCTCTTCATCCATCAACCATCGACCGGTTAGGTCAATCAGCCAAACTGCGGATGGAGAAAAGGCCGGGAGCTGTAAGAACTGCAGTCAAACATCGATTCAATGGTTCTAGCAGTACCACCAAAACTTCCTGAATGACGTGTATCTAACTTATTTACCGAAATGACGGATAACTTCTCGCTGCGCCGTAAGGAAGCGGCAGTAAAGGTATTTGGAATCAGGGGGATCGGTCTTGCCATCCAATTGGCCAGCAACCGGCAGCGATGGTGAAACGGGCAATTATCAAAAAGAGAAATACTTTCATCAAACAAAATAGACAATGCCAGGCTTCGCGCATAGGATTGTCCAAATTGCGTTACTCAATAAACGCGTATGTCGGAATGAGGGCTTAAAAAAGCCCAAAAAGGCTCTTTGACAGAGAGCTGATGTACTCGCGCGGCCTGACGGACGCGGGTGGGCGGGTAAGGCGGCACTTTGATTGTGGTTTGGACCACGACTTGCTGCGTCCACCAGGGTTGATAGAGATGAGAGAGCGCAGAGAAAATGTCTTGGAAGCGTCGATCTCTAGTACTAGCAACGATGCCGATCCGATTGACTTGTGCAATCGGTTTAGCGCACAATTCGTAGCAACACCGTAGTTCTCACTCTCTGAACTAAGGCGTTCTGAAGTGGATATGTAGGTTTACGTAGCGGTAGCTCTGTCCGTTTTTACGATGAAACCTCGGTTCCCGGTGTAAGTGCCGTGCTCTGTCTGGACTGCTCCGATGCAGATCTGACGGGCAAACCGTACTGGGTAAGGCTCCTGTGAGTGGCTCTTTCTTGGGCGCTATGTAGTTCAGAATCAGCGCGATCCGCATCCTGCCGATGCTCGCCGGCACGGCCTGAACGACCTTCGGTCTGTGCGGGCCCTAAATACTGCTGATTGCAGCTGAATTGTGAAGGGACGATGACAAATATGGACGCGACTCAGGCGAGTCGACCGAAGTTGTATACAAATTGCAGCGGAAATGCAGCATCGAACCGTGAAAGCGATGCTTCCTGCCAGGCAGATGGGGCAGCAGAATGGTTCGCGTTCCGTGTGCGGCCACGCCACGAAAAGAAGGTTGTTCTGCATCTTGAAGGAAGGGAATACCTGTTGCCCGTGAGCCAGCAGACTCGCCATTGGGGCAAACGTAAAGTGCAAGTGGAACTCCCCTTGGTGCCCGGTTATGTGTTCTGCCGCCAGAACCGGCTTGACTTACTACCAATTCTGAAAATCCCCGGTGTGATTGATGTGTTACGCGTGGCCCAAAGGCCGGCTGCGATCCCCAGCGCGGAGATGCACTCACTCGGACGGGCGCTCGATTCGCATCTGTTACTGGAACCACATCGATATCTCGAAAGTGGACATACCGTCACGATTCAAAGCGGGCCGCTGGCGGGAGTAACCGGGATCGTTGTCGACCGGCGTGGCGGACGGCAGTTAGTGTTATCGATTACCTTACTTCGCCGCTCGGTGCTTGTGCACGTGGAAGAAGACGCACTCCAACTTAGTTCTGAACCGTTCTCTGCTCCGCTGCCGCTGCCGCATAAGCGGGCCGCATCGATCCCGCACCGGGACCGTGTAGCCTGACTCCTCCCTCGCTTTCGGACTTCCGGGCGAACTACAAGAAACACTCAACCTTGACACTCAAACTTCTACCCTTGCGAACGCGCTCTCACGCTATAACATTCCGGCTCGGGGCCGGCGAATACGAGGAGCTGGTAAAGGTCGTCTCTCAGATTGGTGCGCGCAGTATCTCGGAATTTGCGCGCACGGCGGTGCTGAACAGCATCATCGCCGGCAATCTGAATCAGAACCTCGACAGTGATCTCGATTCGCTCGTGGCTTCGCTTGAGTCTTTTGAAACGCGGGTGCGCGGCTTGCGGCGCCATATCCGTCAACTGCTGATGGCGACCGATCAGATCGGTACGTGAACGGATCGGCAGGCGATCGTAAATGCGGCGAAAGCAGATCGCAGCACGCCGAGTAAGTCACAGGTTCAGAACGCTGTCGTAGCAGTAACTCGCCGCGGGCGCCTGTGAGTAACCCTGGCATAAAGAAACAACCCGAAAAAGTAACCAATCGGAAAGAAGTGTCATGAATTTACAACGTCACAGAATTAGAAGCTTAATCTTGACTGTAAGTGGTTTAGCATGTGGCGCCGTCCATAGCCTTGGGCAGAGTGCCGCTCCACCCGGCGCGGATTTAAGAACGCAAGCGCAGACCGCCACGCCCGCGCAACCGCTGCCCGGGCCGGGCCAGGCGTCGATCCCCGGGCAGGCCTATAGCGCGGGACAAGCGGCGCAACCGGTTGCCCCGGCGCGCGTCGCCGATTATGTGCTGGGGCCAGAGGACCAGATCATCGTGCGGGCGTTCCATGCTGACGAAATCGCCGATAAGGCAGTGCCGGTAGGCGGCGACGGATATGTGAGTCTCGCGATGGTGGGGCGCGTCAAAGCGGCGGGATTGACGGTCAGTGAGCTCGAAGCAGAGTTGACCAACCGCCTCCGTGCTTACGTGCGCGATCCACAGGTCACGGTGCTCGTTTCCGACTTCCGTAGCCAGCCGATCTCGGTGGTCGGTTCCGTGAATCTGCCGGGCGTAGTGCAGCTGCGAGGCCGTAAAAACCTGGTCGAGGTCATTGCTCTGGCGGGCGGCCTTAAAACCGACGCCGGTAATACGGTGACCATCACGCGCGAACTCGCCAAGGGACGTATTCCGGTGGCCGGCGCCACGGTTGACCCGAGCGGAAAGTACAGCGTCGCTTCTGTGAATCTGCGGCACGTCATGGACGCGCAAACGCCGCAGGACAACATTACGATCGAGACGAACGATGTCGTTTCGATTCCGCGAGCACAATTGCTCTACGTGGTCGGCGAAGTCAACAAACCGGGCGGCTATGTCCTCAACGAGCGGGATTCGGTGTCGGTATTACAGGCCGTTGCTCTGGCGGGCGGATTGACGCCACTTGCTTCTCCGAAGAAGGCCAAGATTCTTCATCAGGACGGCGAGCACGCCAACCGCGAGGAAACAGCCACCAACGTGAGCCGCATCCTGAGCGGTCAATCCCCGGACGTCCCGCTGCGGGCCGATGACATTCTGTTCGTGCCCAATAGCGTTGCCAAGTCAGCCGGCGGAAAGGCGCTGCAGGCAGCGATGAACATGGCCGGCGCAGCTGTTTTCCGTTTCTAACCTGGCCAAGCGAACCCGATCGATCGGCTTTTGTAGTGCGCTTGTCCCGCCGAACGCTCCTTACTTCGAACAACATGGAATCTAAAGCTCAAATCATTCGTAGCAGCAGCCCTGCTCTTGCGCCCGTCGCCATCTCTCCGCACGAGGAGCATGATCTCTGGTCGAGCGATTTCTCTAAGCAGACGTACCGGGCTGAAGCCGAAGGCAAGTATTTCTCCCTCGTGCGCCGCTACTGGCGTCCCATCGCCTTGATCATGGCGCTTTCGCTCGTCCTCAGCACGCTTGCAACGCTCGTGATGCCTCGCCGCTACCGGGCCAAGTCGCTCGTCGAGGTGCTCGGGGTGAACGAGGAGTTCTTTCACAACAAGGACCTCAACCCGAACGCGGGCTCGTCCACGATGGACACATACGTTGAAACGCAAACCAAACTGCTGACCAGCGAAACCGTAGCGGACCGCGTGGTAGCGGCGCTGCTTCCCCGGGCGAGCGAATACAACGTTGGTGAGGGTAGCTGGGCGCGTCTGAAACGTATGATGGGGCTGTCGTCGGCGGCCCCGGACTTTGAGAGCGTTGTCCGAACCACCATCGGCAGTCTGAAGGTGAAAGAGGAAGGCCAGTCGAGCCTGATCTCGATCGCCGTGAATGGGCCCACGCCGCAACTCGCGGCCGATGTCGCCAACGCCATTGCCAACGAGCACATCTCTGTTCTGCAGGATGCACGCTGGTCGACCGCCACGCGTACCGCCGACTATCTGACGGGCCAACTCGATGCCTTGCGCAACAAGCTGCAGGTATCGGAGAACCGTTTGCAGGAGTACGCCCGTGCCAACGGCCTTGTGTACACGGCCGACGCGAATCGCGAAAACGTGGCTTCCGAGAAATTGCGGGCCATTCAGGCGGATCTGCAGAAGGCCGAAGCCGATCGGGCGGACAAGCAAGCGCAGCTCGAGTTGCTGAATTCGAGTTTGCCTGAAACACTGCCGCGGGTGCTCGACGACAGCGCGATGCGGGAAAACCGCAGTCGTCTGACAGACCTGCGACGCCAGCTGGCGAACTTAAGTGCGACGCTCACGCCGGGCCATTACAAGGTGAAGGAAGTCCAATCGCAGATTGAGGAGCTCGAGAAACAGACTACGCAAGAGCGTACCTCGATCGTGGCGCGAATCCAGAATGATTTCAAAGCGGCACAACGTCGGGAGCAGTTGCAGCGCCAGGCTTACCAGGCGCAGCTGGGCCTTGTGTCAGATCAGGGTGGGAAAGAAGTCCGTTACAACATGCTCAAGAGCGAGGCGGCGGCCAACCGCGACCTTTACCAGTCGCTCTCGCAGAAGATCAAGGAAGCAAGCGTGGTAGCGGCCCTGCGCGCCAGCAACATCCGCGTGGTCGACCCCGCCAAAGCGCCACACCTTCCGTTCCAACCGAACGTGCTGGTGAACACGGCCGTTGGCATGCTCCTCGGCTCCATGGCTTCGCTGTTGTTTGTACTCGTACGCGAGCGCGCGGACCAAAGTATCCGGGCGCCCGGCGAAAGTACGCGCTTGCTACAGGTGCCGGAGCTTGCCGTGATCCCCAGTGCCCGGCGCGATGTTCGCACCCAGATTGTCTCGGGCCCGGCCAAGCTCGGATTAAATGCCGGCTCCAGTGGGTCGAACGAACTGATTCCGGTGTCGCATCCGAAGCTCAACGAATGCCTGCGAGACAGTTCCCTGGTGGCCGAATCGTTCCGGTCGGCGGTGACTTCCATCCTGCTCTGGGGCCGCGAGAAACTGCTTAGCCACAAGGTCCTGGTGATTACGAGTGCGCATCCGGGCGCGGGGAAGACTACTTCGGTATTCAATCTCGGGCTGGGATTGGCGGAGAGCGGGCGGCGCGTGCTGCTGATTGACGGCGACCTGCGCCTGCCACGACTGGGCAAGATCTTCGGCCAGGAAGGGGCGCGCGGGCTCAGCAGTATTCTTACGAAAAATCTGCCGCCTACTCTGGCCCGAGATCTGATCGTCGAGACGGCGGTACCCGGGCTCTATCTGTTGCCGAGTGGTCCGCGCGGGGAGAATGCGCCTCGCCTGCTGCATTCGCAATCGCTCGAGAACCTGGTTGAAAGTCTCCGGCGGGAATTCGATTTCATTCTCATCGATTCGCCTCCGGCCATTCCCTTGACGGACGTGCGCCTGCTGGCCCGTCATGCCGATGGCGTGATTCTGGTGGTGCGAGCGGGCGAAACCAGCGCCGAGCAATCGATCAACGTTCGCAAGTGCTTTTTGCACGATGGCACGCCCGTATTCGGATCGATTCTCAACGACTGGAATCCGTACGCCGAAGACCCGACGTACATCAAGTCCTATCTGAAGTACGCGCAGCCGTTCGGCGAGTAGCGCACTTTAACGAACGCTGACACCGCGCCGCGCTGAAAAAAAAACGATTGACATGCCCCCGATGACCGCAAACCAGCGCTTATACCGTCTGGTGCAAATCCTGCTTGACTGTCTGGCCCTCGAGCTCATCTGGCAGTTCACGATTCGGGGCCGCATTCTGCTCAATCCCATCCTGAGTGCGCACGTTTCGGCTCCGGAAGCGGGGTTTTGGGCGCCGCCCATTGCCATCGTCATGCCGCTCTGGCTCGCCTTGTCGATCTACCTGCGGCTTGACCGTCCGCCCGTCGCGCTGCGTTTCTGGAGCGTGCTCGCCTGGGCGCTCGAAAATGCGCTGCTCGCTTCCACCGTGGCCGCCATGGCGACGTTTGTTTCGCGGGAGTTCGGCGAACCGGTGTCGCGGCTGTTTGTTCCGGTGATGATCCCGGTTTCGTTTGCGCTCTTCCTCGGCGCGCGCTATGCGGCCATCCTGCTGGTCAAGCTGGCCGGGCAGCGCTACTTCCGGCCGTGGCGCATCGCGATTGTCGGCGACCGGACCGGGGCCTCGCGGCTGGCGCGACATCTCGGTCCGGCGCGCATGGCGCCCGTGCGCGGCTTGATCGTACCTGAGAGTGCCATTCCCGATTCGATCGTTCTGGGCGCGGTGGGCTTCAAGGAGCGTCGACCGGAGCCGGGCTTCGTGCCCCCGGCGAGCCTGCTGCACGTGCTCGGTCCCGTCTCGAAACTGGCCGAGATTATCAATCGCGAGGGGCTCGATCGTGTGATGGTGCTGCACGGTGCGTTGACGGCGGACGAGTTCGCTGCGGCCAGCGTCACGGTCGAACGGATGGGCGTAGCGATGAGCTGCGTGCTCGACCCGTCGACCGAACCGGTGCGGCTGGCGCTCTCGACCCACTATGGCGTGCCGTTTCTCGAGAGAAATCCGGTGCACTTCACGCGGCGCCAGCACGTAGCTAAGCGTTTGTTCGATATTGCGGCCTCGGCTGCGGCCCTGATCGCGCTCGGACCGTTGCTCGCCTTGATTGCCGCTCTGATCAAGCTGACCAGCGAGGGGCCGGTGTTGTACCGCTCGTCGCGCGTCGGCAAGGGCGGCCGGCATTTCACCTTCTTGAAGTTCCGGTCTATGCGGATGGCCAACGGACGGGCAGCCGTGTCGCATGGGAACGTGTCACAGGGCAACGAGAAGAACGGCCACATTTTCAAGATGCGCAACGATCCACGCGTTACCCCGGTGGGCAAGGTGCTTCGGCGCTACAGCCTGGACGAGCTGCCGCAGATGATCAACGTGCTCAAGGGCGAGATGAGCATTGTCGGCCCCCGGCCGCTGCCGGCGGGCGATCTCGAGCCGGACGGCATGAGCCGTCAGTTTTCGCAGTGGTCTGAGGGCCGGGCCTGTGTGCCGCCGGGTCTGACGGGTCTGTGGCAGGTCAGCGGGCGCAGCGACCTGTCCTTCGATGACATGGTGCGTCTGGATCTGGCCTATATCCAGAACTGGTCGCTCGCGCTTGATTTGAGGATCATCTTCGACACGCCGATGCTTGTGCTGCGCGGCGTTGGAGCGTACTAAGCAACCTGTCAGCGACCCAAGTGTAAGCGACCCAAGAGCTCGGCGCAGGCATCAGGAGCCCGCGCCGGGCGTCAGTTTTGTTCGAACGTATGACGACAACACCTCTGTTGAGCATTGGACTCTTTGTATATAACGGCGAGCGGTTTCTCGCGGAAACGCTCGCGTCCCTCCGGGAGCAGACTTTCGGCGATTACGAGCTCATTATTTCTGACAACGGTTCGACCGACGGTACGCAACAGGTGGTCGAGCGCTTTGCCGCTCACGATCGCCGCATCCGTTACTACCGCAGCCCGGTCAACCGGGGCGCGGGCTGGAATATCCGGCGCGTGTTCTCGCTCGCCACCGGCAAGTACTTCAAATGGGCCGCCTGCGACGACCTGTACGAGCCTACGTTCCTCGCCGCCTGTCTCGAGGCGCTCGAGAGCGACCCGGGCCTGGTGGTCGCGCACGCCAAAACGCGCGTGATCGATGAGAATGGCGAATTTCTCGAGCACTATCACTGGCCCATGCGCACCGATTCGCCCCAGGCGGTGACGCGCTTTGGCGAGATGCTGCTGAACGATCACATGTGTTACCAGATTTTTGGAGTCATGCGCCGTGAGGCTCTGCTCGAAGTGCCGCCCCAGGGCAGCTATGTGAACTCCGACGGAGTGCTGCTCGCGCAAATGTCGCTGCTCGGCCGCTTCTTCGAACATCCGGAGTATCTATTCATCAGCCGGCGGCACAACGCGCAGTCGTCCAAGACGCTGCCCGTCCGCGTCAAGAAGCGCCGCTTCCGGCTCACCGACCGCTACGGGACCCTGCCGTGTCCGGAGTGCTGGGATCCGTCCAAAACCAAGAGCTTCGAATTTCCGGAATGGCGGCAGGCGCGCGAATACTTTACTTCCGTCGGCCGGGCTCCGCTGCAGCGTCGTGATCGATGGCGCGCCTATCTGCTGCTGGGGCCATGGCTCGTGCGGCACTTTCGGCGCTTGATGAAGGATCTTGTGATTGCGGCCGATCTCGCGCTCTACCGGGTGCAGATGGCCTTCGAGCGCCCGGAGCCGGCGGCCGCGGGCGAGGGGCAGGGCCCGACGACATCGTTCGAGGCGCAGCCGATGAAAGCCCGGCACAACAAAGCCCAACCCGGCAAAGCCCAACCCGGCAAAGCACAACCGTCTAGCGACGCGCCGTGGAACCAGCAAGAGCAGTGGAGAAACGAGGAGGTGAAGTCAGCATGAAAGTAGCGATTCTGGCCGGCGGACTCGGTTCGCGTCTGGCGGAAGAAACCGAAGTCAAGCCGAAGCCGATGGTGGAGGTAGGCGGCAAGCCGATTCTCTGGCACATCATGATGTACTACGCGCAGTTCGGCTTCACTGATTTTGTGATCGCGCTCGGCTACAAAGGCGAGGTGATCAAGAAGTACATGGTCGACTACTGCGCCCTGAACAGCAATCTGACCGTCGATATGCGAACGGGCGCCGTCAAGATGAAGGGCCGCAGTCATTTGAACTGGACGGTCGAACTGGTCGACACCGGCATGAAGACGCAGACTGGGGGCCGCATCAAGCGCCTCGAGCCCTACATCGGCCACGAGCGCTTCATGCTGACCTGGGGCGATGGCGTCTCCGATGTCAATCTCGACCGCCTGCTCGCCTACCACCGTGACCACGGCAAGCTGGCAACGCTGACCGCGGTCCGGCCGACAGCGCGTTTCGGGCATTTGGAAATGGTGGACGATCGCGTGGCGGAGTTCTCGGAGAAGCCGCAGACGCAGGAGGGCTGGATCAATGGCGCCTTCTTCGTGCTCGAGCCCGAGATTTTCGACTACATCGATGGCGATGCGACGCATTGGGAAAAGGAACCGCTCGAGCGGCTGGCGCGCGAGGGGCAGCTGATGGCCTACCGGCACACCTCGTTCTGGCAGTGCATGGATACGCTGCGCGAGAAGAAGCTGCTCGAAACGTTGTGGGAATCGGGCCAAGCGCCCTGGAAAATCTGGGAGGAAGAAAAGAGTGCGAGTACTAGTCACGGGACACCGCGGATATATCGGAACGGTCTTGGTTCCGATGCTTTTGTCAGCCAGGCATGAGGTAACCGGATTCGATAGCGATCTGTTCCGCGCCTGCACCTTCGGGGACGATCCGGTGGAAGTCCCGACCATCCAGAAAGACATTCGCGAGGCGAAGGCCCGAGATCTGAGCGGTTTCGATGCCGTCCTGCATCTGGCGGGACTGTCGAACGACCCGCTCGGCGATTTGAATCCGGCGCTCACTTTCGATATCAATCACGCCGCTTCGGTGCGCCTGGCTGAACTGGCGAAACAGGCGGGTGTCGAGCGTTTCATCTTCTCCTCGTCCTGCAGCAACTACGGCGCGGGAGGCGAAGCGCTGCTCACGGAAGAATCGCCGTTCAATCCTGTGACGCCCTACGGGAAATCGAAGGTGATGGTGGAGCAGGATGTGGCGAAGCTCGCGAGCGATCGCTTTTCGCCCACCTTCCTGCGCAATGCCACGGCCTTTGGTGTATCACCGCGGCTGCGCTTCGACCTGGTGCTCAACAACCTGGTGGCATGGGCCTATACAACCGGGCGCGTGCTCATCAAGAGCGACGGAACGCCGTGGCGGCCGATCGTGCACATTGCCGACATCTCGCGTGCCTTCCTCGCGGCGCTCGAAGCGCCGCGCGAGCGAGTGCACAACGAAGCCTTCAACGTCGCCCGGAACGAAGACAACTATCGCGTGCGCGAACTGGCCGAGATCGTGAAAGAGACCGTGCCCGGCACAGAGATCGAGTATGCGGCAGATGCCGGGCCCGACCTGCGCTGCTATCGCGTCGATGCCAGCAAGATCAGGCGCGTGCTGCCTGCGTTCAGGCCTGTCTGGGATGCGCGCAAAGGTGCAAAGGAGCTGCTCGACACCTACCGGCAGGTGGGTTTAGGGGCGGATGATTTCGAAGGGATCCGCTATAAGCGGATTGCGCACATTCGCAAGCTGATCGGCGAAGGCGCGCTTTCAACGGATCTGCGCTGGCAGGCGGACCCGGGAGCGGCGAGCAAGGCGAGTGAAGTCGCCGAGGCCGTTGGAGTGTAAATGATGGCAGAAACCGAGCAACCACATTTGAACGAGCAACCACACTTGAACGAGCAACCCCGATTGACAGAGCATTCACGTTTCACAGAGCATGGCTGCGCCGCGGAGCCCTTCCGCTGCCGCGCCTGTTCGTCGACCGAAATCGATTCGATCCTCTCGTTCGGCGAGACGCCGCTTGCCGACGCGCTGGTGCGCGAGGACCAGTTGCTTGAAGCCGACCTGACGGCGCCCCTCGATCTGGTGTTATGCCGGGCTTGCGCGCTCGTGCAGATCACCGCAACGGTTCCGCCCGAGATCCTGTTCGGCCGCGACTATCCCTACTTCTCGTCTGTTTCGAAAGCTCTGCTCGAGCACTTCGGCCGGAGCGCGCGCGAACTCATCGAGGATCGCGGCTTGAGCGAAGAGAGCCTGGTGATCGAAGCCGCTTCGAACGATGGTTACATGCTGCGGAACTTTGTCGAGCGCGGCATCCCTGCCCTCGGCATCGATCCGGCCAAGGGACCGGTCGAGAGCGCGCGGGCGCGCGGCATCGAGACGCTGCACGATTTTTTTACTCGCGACCTGGCGGCGCGCCTCAAACAGGAGGGCAAGCAGGCCGACGTCTTCCTCGCCAATAACGTGCTCGCGCATGTGGCCGATCTGAACGGCTTTGTGGACGGGATCGAACTGCTGCTGAAGCCGGAAGGCGTCGCGGTCCTCGAAGCACCCTATCTTCTCGATCTGGTGGACAAGTGCGAGTTCGACACCATCTATCATCAGCATCTCTGCTACTTCTCCCTCACGGCGCTCGACCGGTTGTTCCGCCGGCATCGTCTTTATCTCAACGATGTGCGCCGCACCGCCATCCACGGCGGCTCGTTGCGGCTGTTTGTGGAAAAGCAGCCGGCGCCCACCGCGCGCCTCGAAGCGCTGCTCGAGGACGAGCGGCGCCTGGGTGTTGATGCGATCGCCTACTACCGGCCGTTCGCCGAGCGGGTGGCGGCCGTGCGAGAGGATCTGTCGGCACTGCTCCACCGTCTCAAGCGGGAAGGCAAGTCGATTGCCGGTTACGCAGCGGCGGCGAAGGCCACCACGCTGCTTGCCTATTGCGGCATCGACACAAGGTTGCTCGACTTCATTGTCGATCTCAACCCGTACAAGCAGGGGCGGTATATGCCGGGCAACCGCCTGCCCATCTTTTCGCCCGACAAACTCATCGGGTCGAAACCGGATTACGTCCTGATTCTGGCCTGGAACTTTGCCGAAGAAATCATGAAGCAGCAGCGGGCCTATCGCGAGGCGGGCGGCCAGTTCATCGTGCCGATTCCGCACCCGGCCATTGTCGAAAGCGCGGCGCAGGAAGCCGCGTTTGCCACCAACAGCCTATAACCAAAAATCTGAAGGAGATTGAAGAAGAATGCACACTATCTATACCGATTCCCGTTTTACCGATGAGCGGCGGCGCCAACTACTCTACGAGGGCCAGCTGTTCAGCTATTCCAGTCGCGAGAGCGTTCGCGAGCTGTGCGCTTTCGCGGGCGGCATGATCAAAGAAGCCTTTGCCGGACTCGATCCGCTGACGGCGCAGTTCCACATGCCGGTCGAAGAATTCGTGGCGGTCTTCGGGCCGTTGAAGCCGAAATTCATTCACCATCCGCAGACCAAGGAGATCATCCGCCGGGTGTTGTCCGACTTTGGCTGCGATCTCGATCGGACCTACCAGGATGTGCCGCGTCTACGGGCCGTCACCTCCGATGCCTACCTGACCTCCGGCGTCGGCTATGCGCACCACCTGCACCGCGATACCTGGTATTCGGCGCCTATGCAGCAGATCAACTGGTGGCTGCCGATCTTTGAAATGGCCTCGGACAGTTCGATGGCGTTTCACCCGCGCTACTGGAGCGAGCCGGTCCGGAACGGGTCGAGCGAGTTCAACTATTACGAGTGGAACTCGACTGGACGCGCGAGCGCGGCGCAGCATATCAAGACCGATACCCGCAAGCAGCCCAAACCGGAGCAGCCGATGGAGCTTGATCCGCAAGTGCGCATCGTGCCGGAACCGGGCGGCGTGATTCTGTTCTCGGCCGCGCAGATGCATTCGACCGTGCCGAACACGTCGGGACGCACCCGCTTCTCGATTGATTTCCGGACCGTTCATATTGGCGATATCCAAGAGCGTGTTTCGGCACCCAACATCGATTCCGATTCGACCGGTACTTCGGCGCGCGACTTCCTCCGAGCGCGTGATCTGGCACCGATGCCCGAAGAGGTGGTGGCGGTGCTCGAGCCCGAACCGGTGGGTGCAGGCGTGCTGGTCTATAAGCCGTAGCGCCCGCCGGTTGTTCCCCGTAGGACGGAGTGTTCGCGCGGCGGCGCCCATGGGGCGGGTAGGGTGCATGCTACCTGTCTCGGAAAGAGCCGCTGCGCGCCCGCTTCTGTTGGTCGTTCTCTGACCGTGACCCCCCTCTGTCTCGCGTTTTCCTGCGTACTTTATGTCTGACCAGAATCTTTGTCCCAACTGCCTCGCGGGCACGCTCGATGTGTTCTATCGCGTCGAACGCGTGCCGGTGCACAGCGTCCTGTTGATGCCTTCGCGCGAAGTCGCCGTCGGCTACCCGAAAGGCTCGATTGCGCTGGGATTTTGTGGCGCGTGCGGCTTTGTTTCGAATACCGCCTTCAACCCGGCCGTGCACGAGTACTCGACCGCTTACGAAGAGACGCAGGGCTTCTCGCCCACCTTCCGCGCGTTCCATGAGGCTCTGGCCGATCGCCTGATTCACGAACACGACCTGCACGGCAAGACGGTGGTCGAGATCGGTTGCGGCAAAGGAGAGTTCCTGACGCTGCTGTGCGAGCGGGGTTCCAATCGCGGTATCGGGTTCGATCCGGCGTTTGTGCCGGAGCGGAGTCCGGCTGCCGGCAAGGGGTTGCCGATTGAGTTTGTCCAGGACTTCTATGGCGAGAAATACAGTCATGTGAAAGCGGACTTCTTCTGCTGCAAGATGACGCTCGAGCACATTGCCGACACGGCCCGTTTCGTGCGCAACGTGCGGCGCGCCGTGGGCGATGATCCGCGCACGACCGTGTTCTTTCAGGTGCCCGACCTGATGCGCGTGCTCCACGATTTTGCCTTCTGGGACATCTACTATGAGCACTGCTCCTACTTCTCGGCCGGCTCGCTCGAGCGCGTCTTTCGCGAGGCCGGCTTTGAGGTACTCGAGACGGCGACGGCGTATGACGACCAGTATCTGATGATTACGTGCCGGCCGACCACGCGCGCCCAGGCGCCGTCCGAGACCGAGCGGCACGCGCCGGCCGTCGTCAGGCAGGCAATGGAAACCTTCGTTCGCGCTTACGGGGATCGCCTCCGTCACTGGACCGAGGAGATTGGCGGTCTGGAGCGCGCCGGCCGGCGGGCCGTGGTCTGGGGTTCCGGATCGAAAGGCGTGGCGTTCTTGACCAGCCTTCCCGTGAGTGAAGCGATTGAGTACGTGGTCGACATCAATCCCTATCGGCAGGGCAAGTTCATGGCCGGTACCGGCCAGCAGATTGTCTCTCCTGAATTCCTGCAGCAGTATGGGCCGGATGTGGCGATTGCCATGAATCCGGTGTATCAGAACGAGATCCGCGACGATCTGGCACGGCTCGGCCTCGGCCGAACGTCGGTCGTCTCGGTTTAGGCTATCCGCGGGAACGGTTCGCTTGCGCATTGCTCTGTTCGATTACCAGGTGATTCGCTCGAATCCGGCGGGCGGGTGTCACCGCCGGCTGCTCGCCGCGCTTGCGGGCGAGCATGAATTTACGGTATTTTCGGTGGCCTTCGACAACCCCGATCCGGCACGCATCCGCTGGGTCCGCATCCGGGTTCCGCTGCGTCCGCTCGCGCTGCTGTTTGTGTCCTTCCATCTGATGGCGCCGCTCGCCTATGCCTGGGCGCGCTTGCGCGGCCTGAAGCCGTTTGACTGGGTGCAGGGCGTCGAAAGTAATACGCTCGCGCCGGATATCGCCTACGTTCACTTCTGCCATACACATTACCTGCGGAAACACGGGCGCGAGATCCTCGGCTTTGGTCACGGCATGATCCCGCAAGGCGGGTTTTGGCGTAGGTTACGGGCCGGGTTGCGGGCTGCGTTACGTGACGCTCTGCGAAACGGTTTGCGATGGCTCGATCACGCGCTGCACGCTTGGCTCGAGCGGCGGGTCTTTCGCCGCGCCCGATATCTGGTGGTGCCGTCCGAAGGGCTCGCTCGAGAGATTGCGGGTGTGTTTCCCGACGTTGCCTCGAAGATCGAGGTCATTCCGAATGCGGTCGATAGCCCCGGCTGGGTCGATAGCCCCGGCTGGGTCGATAGCCTTGATACGGTAGATAATCTGGATACGGTTAGTCGTGCCGGCCACTCCATTGCTCGCGCTAGCAATGCCGGGCGGCTCCGGCAGAGGACACGCGAGGGCCTCGGGTTTTCGCCGCAAGATACGGTCTTCCTGTTTGCCGCGCTGGGACATTTTGAACGCAAAGGACTGCCCCTGCTGCTTGAGGCCCTTGAGATGCCAGGCGGCCAGCCAACGGCGCTCGGCCGAGCGAGGCTCCTGGTCGTGGGCGGTACGCCCGACCTGGTAAGCAAATATCAGGCGCAAGCAGTGGCGTTCGGGGTTGATAAGCGGGTGCAGTTCACCGGCTTTGCTTCTGAGTTGCGGCCGTACCTGGCGGCATCCGATGCGTTTGTGCTGCCGTCGCGCTATGAGACGTTTTCACTGGTGGCGTTTGAGGCGGCGGCGGCCGGCTTGCCGCTGCTTGTGACGCGCTTGCACGGAGTGGAAGAGTTGGTCGCCGAGGGCCAAGCGGGTTGGGTGCTGCCGCGCACAGTGGAAGCGTTTCGCGAGGCAATGGCGCAGCTGGTCCTGCTTAATCCAGCCGAACGCCAACGGCTGGGTGCGCAGGCGCGCAGGCGCGCTGCCTATTACAGCCCCTCCGTATTTGCCGGGCGCTGGCGAGCGTTTTATGAGCGTCTGGCCGTTCATGCCGCAGCGCGGCGCGGTGAGCCGCTTCGAGGGCCGGCCGCGCTTTCCGCTTCCGAGTGAACGTGGTTTGCTTTTCGTGAGATCAAGGCCGGGGTGTTGCTCTGCGCCGGCCGGTCTCCGTCTGCCTGTTGTTTCGAGCCTGCTGTCGTCAAGTCGGTCGTTAAGCAAGTCGGTCGTTAAGCAAGTCGGTCGTTAAGAGTGTTTCGTGACTGCTCCTTCCATCCCTCTCTCCCCGAATGCGTTGGCTGCCGGTCTTCCCGGCCCGGCGCGTGTCGTCGATTCTGAACCGGTGCGCGGCTCGGTGGCCGTGCTCGTCCCCTGTTACAACGAGGGGGCGACGGTGTACGAGGTGGTGCGCGCGTTCCGGGCGGCGTTGCCCGAAGCCACCGTCTATGTCTACGACAACAACTCGACCGATGATACGGCGGCCGAAGCCGTGCGGGCCGGGGCCCAGGTCGAGCTCGAACCGATGCAGGGCAAGGGCTGGGTGGTGCGCCGCATGTTTTCTAATATTGACGCTGACTGGTATGTGCTGGTCGATGGCGATGGCACCTACGATGCAACGGCGGCGCCCGCTATGGTCCGGATGGCGGCTGCGCACAAGCTCGCCATGGTTGTCGGCCGCCGCGAGCACGATTCGTCGCGCGCCTACCGTGCCGGGCATGTGCTCGGGAACCGCCTGTTTACGGGCGCCGTCGCGGCCTTGTTCGGCAACCTGAGCGACGACATCCTGTCCGGGTATCGAGTCTTCTCGCGAGCGTTCGTGAAGTCGTTTCCGGTCTTTTCTGACGGTTTCGAGATCGAGACCGAGCTTACCGTGCATGCCCTCACCCTCGGGCTGCGTGTCGCCGAAGTCCCGACGGTATACCGGGAGCGCCCGGCCGGTTCGGTCAGCAAACTGAATACCTATCGCGACGGCATCCGGATTCTCTGGATGATTGCCAAGCTCGTCAAAAACGAGAAGCCGCTGCAATTTTTTGCGGCCGCTGGGCTGGCCTGTCTGGTAGCGGCGCTCGTCCTGGTCTACCCGATTCTCGTCACGTATGTGGCGACCGGGCTGGTGCCGCGCTTCCCGACCGCCATTCTAGCGACCGGACTGGCCGTGTACGCGCTGATCTTGTTCGGATGTGGCCTCATTCTCGATACGGTCACCAAAGGCCGGCGCGAAGCAAAGCTGCTTTCTTATCTGAATGTCGGGGCTGCCGCGCCGCGCCCCTCCTCTCTGGCCGGAGGCGCAGCAGCTGCAGGTCTTGCCGTAGGCGCAGGGGCTGCCGCGCCGCAGGGCCGGGTGGCGGCGGCGCGATGGTAGAAAGGCTGCGCCTTGGGGCGCTAGGAGCTCTGATGAGCGTGGGCCTGCTAGCCGCGCTGTCCTGGCCGGCGCTCTGGAACGGACAACCGCTGTTTTTCGCCGATACGACGGCCTACGTGCGCGGGGCCGATGCCGGATTCGAGAAGCTCTTGCACCAGCCTTCGATCTGGTCCGACGCTTCTTCGCCCGCCTCGGGCCCGGGCGCCCGTCCGTCATTCAGCTCCGTCGAACACCGGACGGTGCTGGCGGGACGCTCGATCTACTACGGCGCTTTTCTGTGGCTGGGAAGCGAGGCAGGGCGGCTGTGGCCGGTTGTGTTTATCCAGGCGTTGGTGGTGCTGGTGGCGATCGCCGGGACGCTCCAGACGGCGGGGATTCTGGGTTGGCCGCAACTGGGGATGGTGACCACCGCCGCCGCGCTGCTCACACCACTGCCCTTCTTCGTTTCTTATCTGATGCCCGACGTCTTTGCCGGGACTGCCATCCTGGCGGTCGCAAACCTACTGGCGGGCCTGGGCCGCCGTCCCCGTATGGGTCGGGGTATGGGTTGGGGTATGGGTCGGGCACTGGCGGGTCTTTGGTGGCTGCTGCTTACCGTTTCGCTCCTGGTCCATGCTTCACATCTGTTGGTGGTGACGGGCCTTGCCTGTCTGCTGGGGGCCGTTCTGCTTTCGACGGCTTTGCTGCGTTCGGGTGAACGGTGGCGGAGCGAGACGGCTGGTTATCTACGACCCCTCGGTCTGGTGGCGGCCGCCATCGCGGTGGCGGCCGCAGGCGAAGCGGCATTCCAGTTCGCCACGACGCGCCTGGTGGGAGCGCCGCCGCTGCGCCCGCCCTTTCTCATGGCACGCCTGATTGCCGATGGTCCGGGCTACCGCTACCTCCGGGCCAGTTGTCCGGCCGCGCAACTCGCCATCTGCGACTTCCTCCCGCGGCTGCCCGCTTTGATGGCCTCGCACACCGATGTGCCGCCGAGCGACGAGATTCTCTGGAACACCGGGCCGCAAACGGGTGTGTTCGGGGCGGCGGACTGGGCTGCGCGCCGGCGCCTGTCGAGCGAGCAGTTCCGGTTTGTAGCGGGTGCATTCCGGTATGACCCGGCCGGGGTGGCCGGCGCCTGGGCGCGCGATGCCTTTCGGCAGCTCGGGCTGGTGGGCCTCGAAGAGTTCGCAATCGGCGAGGGCGAGAAGGGGTTCTTCTTGACGCATGTTCCTCCCACCTATCTCATGCCCCTCAGGCAGACGCGGCTCTGGCAGCAGGGCCCGGCGGCCGAAGGCTGGCTGCGCGAGTGGTCGGGGGTTACTTCCACGTTTGTGTGGGCTCTGCCGGGTTCGCTGCTGCTACTTTTCACCATCCAAGGCCCGACCATCCACGGCACGACCATCCACAGTACGCGGCCGCGCGCTCCCTTTGGCGCGACGTTCGGACGAATGCAGATACTGGGCGTGGCGATCGCGCTCGGAGTGCTGCTCAACGGAATCCTTTGCGGCATGATGTCAACGCCTCATCACCGTTATCAGGCCCGCGTCATCTGGCTGTTGCCCCTGGTCGGGTTGGTCCTGCTGGGCCGCTCGGTGGCCGTCTCACAGCGGCGTCGTGAGCACCCTGTGGGATTGTGGAGCCTACCGGCTTTCACCCCTCTCCGGGCGGACGGCGACATGGTGCGCAATGACCTCACGTGCGACGAAAGCACGGGCGACGAAAACATTTGCAGCGAAAACACGTGCAGCGAAAACACGTGCGGCGAAAACACGCACGACGAAAACATGCGCAGCGAAAGCAAGCGCGGCGCAATCAAGATCGGGGCGGGGCGGTAGCGTGGTAGCGGTCGCGTCCACGGCGCCACGACGGATCATCATTTTTCATGCGAGTAGGATCTTGCGAGTAGGATCTAATGTCCTCTGATCGGTTCAGGCCTGGAGGCCGGAACAGCGGGCGCCTGCCGGAGCGCGCATCGACCCTGCCCGAGCGTGGCGCACGCACGCCGCCGGATGGGGACGTGCTTATGTCGCGTTCCGCTAGCAGCGATCGCGCTGGCGCTGCGCTCCTGCTCGATTCCCGTTGGGCTGACGACTTCCCGTTGCCGGCGCGGCGTTCTACCCTTTATCGTGCGCGGCGCCCCAGGACCGATTTCTTCACGCGCCTGACAATTTTCCTGCTCTATGGCTATAGCTTTGTCGGCAAGCTGTTCAGCTTTGGCGCCATTCCGCTCCTCGCCCTTTACGTGCTCGAGCCCGCGGTACTCCTGCGTCCGCTGGTCCGGGCCTTGACGCGTCGCCACCCGCTCAGCGCCTACGCGTGGACGTTCCTTCTTTCGCTCCTCTATGGCATCGTGGAGCTCGGCTACGGGCTGCTACGCGGGAACGAGGCATGGCCCGCCGTGCAGACGCTGCTGTTCAACGTGATGCCCGTGTATCTCGTCATTGGACTCTGGGCGGGAGTGCGGCGCCCCGATGTGTTACGGACGTGGATCCGGCGGCTCGCCTGGTACGGCGTCCTGTATGCGGGCCTGTACTATGCGGTCCTGCAACGGTTCAACCCGACCGGGCCCGGTGCCGACGAGACGTTTCCACGGCCCGGTTCGGGATCCTGGGTTTTAATTGGCCTGTTCACCTTTGAATCGAACCTGTTGCCCTATGCCATTCCCATCGCCGTAGCGATCTGTTTTACGATTGCCAACCAGATCCGGGCCGACTGGCTCGGGCTGGGCATGGCACTGCTCATGTGGGGTGCGGTGACCCGCCGCTTGGGCCGGGTGTTCAGCATCGCCGCGCTCGTGGCCGGGCTGCTCGCCGTCGGTTTTGTGACGGATGTCAAGCTGCCGGCCATGGAAGGGCGCGGAGGCGAGCTGTCGGCGCGCGAAACGATTGCGCGAGCCCTCGCCGGCATCGACCCGTCGCTCGCGAGCGAATACAGCAAGAACGCCGGGTTCTATGCCGGCACCGTCAGCTGGCGGACCAAGTGGTGGAGCAACATTCGCGAGACGGTATTTGCCGATCCCGTGACGGCGCTCTTCGGCCTGGGTTACGGTTATCCGCTCCGCATGCTCGGCCAGCGGGACATGCATCAATCCAACTTGCGATCGCCGCATAACGTGTTTTACTTTACGCTCGCCTACTCGGGACTGGTCGGTGTAGCGCTGTTCTTTGCAAGCCAGATCGCCGTGATCCGGTTGCTCTGGCTGGCCTATCGGATGCGAGGCAATATATTCGGGGTGGCCGTGTATGTCGTCATCCTGGTGGGTGCTTTCTTTGGCAACTTTCTCGAAAATCCGATCGGCGGCACGGTGTCTTATCTCGTGGCCGGTCTGAGTATTGCGCCGATTTTCGTCCGGCCGAGTTCGATGGTCCCCCGGCGTTCGGGCCGTCGCATGCTGCCGGTCGAAGGCCGTCGCACGGCGGACGTGGCCACGGTCAGCGCTTGACGCTCGTCGCCGAGCTCTATCTCGTGATAAAGCAGCGCCTGAAGAAGCAGCGCCGGTCGGTGCCTGGCAAACGATAAAGTCCGGGCAGAATCCGTTCCCTGGAGGGAACGGACTTGCCCGGACGATGACACAGGACCAGGAATTAGCTCTCCGGTCCGGAATCGGGCCGGAGGCTGACGACCGGACGGCCTCGAGAAGACCGGACGGCCTAGAGAAGACCGGACGGCCTAGAGATGATACTTGGTCATCAGGTAGTTCTCGACCGTCTGGCGTTCGGCGTCGTTGAGGGCCCGGCGGTAGATGACAACTTCAGAAATCTCCCCGGGAAAGAAGGTGTTGCCGAGGCCCTGGCCAATCGAGACAGCTGCGCCGGCACCGGAGATCGAAGTCCATTTCCCGGTGTAGGAGCTGGCCTTTTGACCGTTGAACCACATGGTTTCGATTGTTTCGGCATGTGTCCATTCGCTCAGCCCGAACGACGAGGTACGCGAGAACGGCATGCTGAACAGGTTCTCGTTACCGGTCTGCGTGGTGCCGAAGCGGAACCGTGCCGCGGTCTGGTAGGTGGAGAAGTAGGTGGTTCCCCAGGCAGCGGTCTCGGGCCAGGATAAAGCGGCGTAGTTGCCGTAGCTCGAAACGCCGGCCAGGTCCTTGTTATTGGCAGATACGAGGAACACCGTCATGCCCGTCAGACTGCTGATGGGCAGGTTGGGAATCGTCAGGAAGCTGGTGCTGCCGTCGAATTTGACAGCAGACTGCTTATTGTTGCCGGCGGAAAGGGTCGGTTGATTGGCAGCCTTGTTCTGCAGGGCATCGTTCCCGTTGCCGGACTGATCCTTCCAGGCCGTCACCGACGAACCGGAG
The DNA here is from genome assembly GCA_034782995.1 of Amazona versicolor. Taxonomy (NCBI): domain Eukaryota; kingdom Metazoa; phylum Chordata; class Aves; order Psittaciformes; family Psittacidae; genus Amazona; species Amazona versicolor. The sequence goes on along the minus strand of JAVHMZ010026690.1, from coordinate 1,647 downwards.
GTGACCAGACCGGCATCATTGGCGAGCCACAGAAGCATGCCGGTGGGCAGGTTCGTCGGCAGGGTGCTCGGTGCTGCCGGGTTGGGAGTGGGTGTGGGGGCCGGAGTCGGGGCCGGGGTCGGGGCAGGCGTTGGCGCGGGTGCTGCGACGGGAGCCATTCCGGTGCCCGACAGCGAGGCGCTATGGGGTGAGCCGGCGGCGTTGTCGTTCACAGCAAGCGAGGCCGATTCGGTTCCGGTCTTGGACGGCGTAAACGTGATGCTGACCGTGCACGAAGCGTTGGCGGCGAGTGAGGTGGCGCAGGTCGAGGTGGACGAGAAATCGCCGGCATCGTTCCCCACGAGCGTGAGAGACGCGAGGGCAAGCGGCCCATTGCCTGAGTTAGCCACCGTGATGGTCTGCGCGGCCGAGCGCAACCCGAGCGTCTGCGATCCGAAGGAGAGCGCGGTCGGAGTGAACTGCAGGTTCGGCGTACCGGTGTTCGCTCCGCCATTGAAGTTTTGCGTGATGGTCTGCGTGGCGCCCGAGACGTCGGTTGCCACGGCACTGACGGTATGAGTTCCCGCCGGTAGTGCGGCGAGGGCACTGGCCGGGAGAGTGCCGTGATACTTCCAGGTGCGATCGTTCTGGAAACTCGCGCTCGAGTCCTGCACTTCCTGGAAGGCGAACGGTACGGTGGCCTTGTCGATGTAGAAGGCTACTTGGCGCAGCGAGAGATTACTCAGCGCCGAGGCGCTCCAGGTGAGCGATCCGTTGGCAGACGCGGGGGCGTTTGCATCGAAGGTGAGCTGAATGGCGCTCGTCTCCGACGTGAGGCCGCTCGGGCAGGAGGTGCTGGCGAACTCGTTCTGGTAAAGGTAGGTGGCACTGTCATAGCCGTCCGTGTTATGCCAGTTGCTGTTGGGTTGGCAATACACGTTCTGAATGAAGCGATTGGTGTAGCCGGCGGTCGTGTAGCCGCTCGCTTCAATCGCTTGAAAACCGGCCGGGCTGTGGCTGCCGTCGAGCGCGCAGGGGCTGGCGAGGGGAACAGAGGCGAGTACGTTGCCCTGCATGATGCCGCCATTCAGCGTGTTTTCCATGGCGATCGCCAGCCGGTAGCCACACGGCCCGGACTTGGCGTTCACCGCCGTGTTATTGATCACCTGCATGTTGGTCGAGCCGAACATGAGCGAGTAGCCGAACTCGTTGTCGATCGGAGTGAAGAAGTTGTGAATGTAATTGCCCTTGATGATCGTGCCGTCGTTCGAAATGTGGCTGTAGACGCACGGTGAGCCGCAGTTGCCGGTACCGCCGGCCTGCACTTCGATGCCGATCCGGCCTTCGAGCTGGATGTCATTGTTGCTGATGACGATGTTATGGGCCGTGTACAGATTGTTGGCGCCGAAGAAGTTGTCGAGGAACCCTTTGATCGCGTTGCCGTAGATCTGGTTAAAGCTGTTGCTGTCAATCGTGACGTTGTCCATCCCGGAGCCGAAGAAGATGCCGCCGCCATTGGCATCGCGGCTTGACGAGCGGCTGGGGTAACCGCCGGTCCAGATATTGAGGAAGGCGTTGTGGCTGATCTCGCTGTGAGCGCCTTTACCAATCATAGTGGCGTTGATGCCGCCCTGCCCGCTGACAATATTGCGGATCGTGTTGTACGTA